>JAHYSP010003286.1:3065-14125 GCA_019455505.1 Pleochaeta shiraiana
CGGCAGATTTAGTTTACTCTATAGTTTTTTGAAAAAATTATTATACTCAAACTCAGGTTGTTTTACATTTAACTGAATTCAAGTTACTCATGCTTGATTAAGTATGGAGGAATTCACCGCCATTAAGAAGTTGAAGAGTACTATTAAATAAAAATGAAAACCATAATTCCAGATATATAAATATTCAATAATGCAGTTTATTTTGCAAGTTTTATCTATATTTATATGTCTTTTATCTTCAATTTTCCCGGGAAAAAATTTCAATTTCAATTGTAAGAAAACCCACATCAATTAACATGAAAAATTTATCTAACGCGGAAAGATGTAATATTTGTAATTCTAACAAGCAGTTAGCAGTTATGGAATCTAAATACTTTATCATCTTATCATCAGCTAAAAATAATCCTTAACAATTCAAAATATATGGTTAATTTGAAATATCCGAAATGATGAAGTATCCTGTAAATCTGAAATAATGGGAGCTCTTATATTCCTTAATAGCGACTACTTATCAAATAATTAAGCTTGCAATAGAAAATGAGATAGATGCTGGTAGAATAACTAAATATTACTTGAAATTTTGTTGTTTGGCTAGTATAAATAATAACTGAGCAACTAAACTATCAGTTTTTCTCTTCCAAAAATATCACTTGACCAGCAAAGCCAATCTGAGTCTGGGCAAAAATTCCATAGCATGGCAAGCCATAGCTAATGGTAATATCGAAACTATCTCCAAAGACTTGATCAAGCACAAAATAGTTTGTTTCCGCTATTCCTATCCTATAGAAATATATATTTAAAAAATGTATTGATGAACTCAATTAGTGTGATTTATTTTTCAATATGATACTTGCCACGTGAATAAAATAAGGTTTCTTTTGAACAATTAAAGAAAGTATTCCTTAGTAAAGATTGATCTGTAGAAATACATAAATCTACTTAGGGGCTTATGACCATAAATAAACGTTTAAAAGCTCGTATGCGATGCTGATTATTGTCTTTGAAGAAAAGTATGATCCTAAATTAAGTTAAGTATTTGATCAATATAAAAATTTCACCGTATTCAAGTTCTGATCTACATATCGTATTATCTTTCTAACAAGCCATTTGTTTGATTTTAACACAAATATCTCCTTAACTCCATGTTTACCATGCAATAAAATTTATCTATTAAAGGATAAACTTAACTTGCCTTCCCTAGCTACATTTCAAAGCCTATCGAAATTTGTCCCAAAAAAAATTTAAATTTAAGTCTTCAAAATCGACTTACAGGTAAGTAACTAAGAAGGTTTTCAGAATTTGGGATCTCAAGCTAGTTGTAATAAAAAAGAGAACTTATATTCTAACCATATTTAACGAAATATAAGGGCTTGAACTTGCATTTTTTTGCTTCCCTCGCTCAGCTTTCCACAAATATTATATATGTGGATTGAACTTTGTCACGCTGGATATATTTATTCCCGAGAGTATCACTTTACTAGTATTTTGCTATTCAATACTGTTAAACCATAAAATTAATTCTTAATTTTCACAGCATCACCTTAATCAATTTTATTTCTAGATCTTTTTCTCTTGAAGCTTTCATCTATGATTTTTTAGTCTATAGCCAAAACCCAATATATAAGAAATAAAAATTTACTCGAGGGAGGGATATTATACACTGAGTAATTACCTTGTTAATATTACAGGGAGAATAAGATGATCAATAAAGCTGATCCACTCAATTTCACTATTCTCTGGTACAAAATTTTAAACAATATCAACTCGTTTATTCTAAGACCAGATTTTTTGAGTTTGTTATTTACATCTGAATGGAAAAATAGTTAATTTGAGATTGAAGTTATTTCGGTGCCAAATTCTAATAGTTGAAAAAAAATAAAAAAGAGGCTGAGTTTATGTTTCTAGTGTTCAATAAAACTGTCCTTGTAACAGGCCCCAATAAAGTACCAACTTACAGTGATTAATTTAAATCCTGAGATAGCTGGCTATGATGTTCTTAAATAAAACTGTAGCCCGAGAAATTATGTAGATTTGGAAGTTGAAGATTAAAAAATATTTTGCTAGTTGGTAGTGATAAGTCTTAATCTATGTGATATGTGTATCAAATGATATTATTTACTGAAGGATTTTTTTCTTTGTAAGATAGTGCTATTTCTTAGTCATAAAAGTGGTCAATTGTCTCTATTAAGTTAGAAGGATATTGTCAAATAGCCCAAAATTCTAATTCTTTTCCTCTTAACTTGGTTTTTTCATTAGCTGACCCGTATTTAGATTAGTTTTTAGCTAAGAATCAGTTTCTAAACTGATTTGAATTTGTTGGTATAATGGATTCAATTAGGTTAAGGCCTTTATCTCAAGTAAGTGATGATTTTACTGTTGTTGTTATCTCTATCCAAAATTCTATGAAATGAAAAATATACAGGTCAAATGCAGATTACGTCATAACTGGACATTGCAGATAAAGCAAATATTTAACGTCTAGGTCCATTCTCTCAACTAATTAGTGAACAACCACTAAAAGAAATAATACTGAAACAATCCATTAAATGTTTACCGACAGATTTCATTTTTATCATACATAAAAGGTCTTTTAACTAGGAAAGTTTTTAGAGCGAGATTCTTACTGATATATCACTCGATAAATATAGTTTACAGTGGAATTCTTTTGGTCTCACTCTACAAATTTATCATGAATACTTCTACCTTACGCCTACACTTTTTACTAAGACAGTATATCGTTTATCTTATTTTCGTATCAAAAAACTAACAACATGACCTGTAATAATAGACAAAATAGCACAACATATTTAATGATCTACCAGCTGTAGTGATATTTTCCAGTAAGATAACGGCTTTCAATTAAACTTCAAGAATACTTCTTTATTCAAAAAAACTGGTTACAAATTGAATTTATGTATTTAAATGATGAAGTTATCTTTATTCCCTAACTTCTGTAATGTTTCTGATTTCTAGCTTAAAAAATTGTAGTTTTCGGACATTTATTTATACTGTACGCGACTTATTCATGGATTAACGCATTATTGACTTAAATGTAGACACTTCGATTACTATTTCTATTTTGTAAGACAGAACAGTAGACGTAAAAAAAAGAAAAGTCGAATAGGAATATCATAGACCTACATATTAAATTGAGACATTATTACTATGTATTACAAATAGGATGTAGCATCAGTTATAAAAATTTTACATGGATGTTATTCTGATTAGATAAAGTTACACAAAAACCATTTCAAAAGTTACCATCCTGTGACGGAAACCAAGTTATACATGTTGAGTTTAATTATAAAACTACTTTGAGATAATATCAAAAAACGATTCCTTATTTTTAATTTAATCCATGGGCCACCATGACTTCTCCATCCGATTATTTATTTGTATGTTATGTTCATTCCTAGTCTTAACTATTTATGAGTGCTACTAATCGGCGCCTAATCTCTGATTGTTTTGTTCAGGAAATCAATCAACTAAGCGAAAAAATCCGGTCACCCGGTAACAAAAACTACGAAGAAATAAAGAAAAAAAAAGGCGAAAAATATAAGTTTTTAGTAGTTTCTAGAGCCAGAAATTAATATAATAAAGAAAATAATATTAAAGCAGAATCTAGTTGATAGCTCAATACACAAAAGTGATCAAAAAGTTGAGGTGTGCCTGATCAGAGTTTTTCTGTCATAATATTTATCTACTTCCAAATTTAGCTATTTTGACGAGTTTCTAAAACTCTTTTCGAACAAGACTTGTTTCCCCTTTTTACCCCTTTGTTGACATAAAAGAATGTCCAGCCCAAGCGAACATACCCGCACAAAATCGATTACAACAAGATTGAACGAATAATTACATCCATAAATGAAAAATGCTTCATGAAAAATATCATTCATATGGTATCATTCTTACACCACTGTTTCTACAAAAACTTAGTTATTCCGTAGTTTTTCCTATTTTAAGTTATAAAATAATTAAACAACTTATCACCAAAAGTGAAATATGAGCTCCTATAGTCAGACAACAATTTCACCACTTGAATAAGAATAAGTATGTGACTTACTCTGAAGAATAAAAATACACTATTAACAACAAAATTTCGGCAATGAAGTAATTGCATTAGACACTTCTGCTACTTTCGGTCGACTACGCGATAGTAGTGACCGAATATATATATCTTTGTGACAGTTTGATGTCAATAACCTACAAATAAAATTGTAATAGAGATATAATATATTCTTCGGGCTATTATGCTTCATGTTGCACCTATTGGACAAGCTTGAACTAAATAATGTTAACCATTATCATAAATGCTCTATGATGTGAGGACCTATGATTAAGGTCTGCAGGAGTTTTATCAAACAGACTCAACTGCACAATTCAAGATTTATGAACGATGATATACAAATTCAAGGAGTTTATTTTTTTATCTTTAACTCCGTTTTTCACTGTTCAAAGGGAAAAAACATTTGTAAATGGTATCTATCACTCGCTTGTTAAAAGGAAATCTCATGACTTCAATTTCGATCTGAATTTTATTCCTAATAATTTGTTGATACATTTAACATTTTTTTGCTGATAATTATGAGAATATTTTCTTGCTCAAACTAAGAAAAATCTTTTACTAGTAACCAAATCTCGCTACTTATACATACATCGAAATTGACTCGGAGATAAATTACAACACGTCATAAATTAGGAAAATGAAAAGAATAACTATCAATATTTACTGGATACCAACTTCAAAGATACTTTCAGATGAGCTAACGAAACGACTTAACTTAGCTAAATTCTAACTTTTTTTAAACTTAAAGATGTCGATGATAGCACTGGACATAAATAGTAATGACAGCTAACTTGAAGAAGCCTAATTAATTTTTTTTTGCTTAATAACTTATCTCATCACTCTTGATGTGAGAAATTATACTCTGCATTATATTAAAATACATTCAGGTTGTTTTTTTCTATTATTTAAACATTATTATTTCTATATTTAGTTTCTAATCATCTTTAATTTATCATTTTATGAGGTACTTGGAAATTTAATACAGCTTCTATGTTTCATAGAACAAATATTGTATCTGATCGCTGTAAAAATAATCCCAAAATAAGCGTAAGTTGAAATTGTGTTTTCATCCTAGAAATAAACATTAATAACGACGCTGTGGAACTTCTGTACACCGACAATTCTGAATTGTATTTATCTACACTTCTAGTTACTACCATAAAATTTTCACCGTTATTTAAATTATATTATGTAAAGGTTTCCAACATGATTGTAGTATCATTTTGATTTAAGTTGTAGATAAATCTCCGGTTAAAATTGCTCTTTGCTAATTTATTGGTGATAATATTTCGATTAGAATGATACTTTTTAAAGTATTTATGATATTAAACGATGTTGATATTTATATCAATAGAAGGCATTAAGTCATATCTTGAATCATGAGGTAGTACCTAAACGACAGAGGAGATGATAGATTTATATGAAAATGTGTCTATATAATGTTTAAAAAAATGATATTCTGTATAGTTAAAGCTCTTATTTTTTATAACCATCAATTATTATCAAATTATTTCATTTAATATCAATAGTCAATTCATCATTAATTATTTATCAAATATCAAGTTACTCTTATGAGATATAAATTTATAAGTAAGTCTGATTACATGATTAAATCAACTTGATATATTATTATGCTTTCCTTGGAATCTGTTGTGTATAGCGGGATCTTGCTATGCTTAGGAAGATTAGGGATTCTCGGTTAATCATTGATGAGGCTCAGTAATTGCACTAAGCAGCCAATTTTATGCAGACCAATATTATTGCATTAGTTAAGGGCTCTAAAGTAATATTGGCGTTGACTAACAAATAATTAAGGATCAAATCATGTCAGTAAGTAATTTATACAATAAAGCAGATAGATTAGACATGCAGTGGAAATGATTATGGAGCAAGATGGACATGTATATAGATAGCTGTGTTTGCCGTTACTGAAAAAAAAAACTATTCTTATTAATTATATATTTCTAAAACATAAACTTATACTCTCTATATACATTCTTATACCTTACGTCCTACTTTTCTTTAGTACCATTGCACTATTTCTTAACCCATAATTGCAATAGAATCCAAAGATACTATATTTTAAAACAAATGCCATGGATTAAATTCATACTCGTGGAGCGATTTGTGTCTCTTTAAATATTAGCAAGTAAACGACATATTATTTATTAATTTTCTTTTTTCAAGACCGTACCAAACCAAATTAAGAATTCAAAAAGTGAGCATAAGTATTTGCAAAGAGGTGCTGGCGCTGTTTTTACAAAGAATTTATCGAGTGGATCTCTTAACTACTAATCCGTCCAGTATCAAGAATGGGTTTTAAAAAAAATTACCCCGAAGCTATTAGTATTTAATTCACACTTTTACACTATTTGATGATAATTTTTTGTCTTTGCATATTTAAAATCAGTAAGCATATAGGAAGAAATGTTTTTGAAAGAGTTTTCAAGTATCTCAGTATTGTTTTCGAAGAAATATTTAAAATTTATTGTCCCTAAGTGCTTCGAATCTTAGTAGTTACAGAATAAGTCATTGATCAAGAATTTTCTATCTGTTTTTTTAAAATGTGAATTTTTTTTGAACACTACTGTTGCTTCTCATTGCGCTATTATCTGATCCATTAATGCTGTATCTATTGATAATCACTTAATTTCTTTGTATTTCTCGATTTTAATTTCTTTTATTTATGTATAAATACATAGTAAGGGATAAATATTATTATAATTAACGTGGTTGAGTAGAGCCTAGGATATTTTTCTAACATTTGCGACCCATTAACTTCCACATGAATTTAATCTACAACTATCCGCGCAAGTCTAAGCTAACAAAAGGAATATTCTCATAGGCATTCAAATTATTTAAAAATTCAAAAATGAGTTAATTGAAGGATCGATACCCTAATTAACTCACCTTCATGAATTTGGTTGCAAGGTTTACGTCCACGTCCCAGTTGAAACTAGACCACCTGAATCTAAACTTCAACCCAGAGCAGTAGAGGGTCGTAGTGTTGGGTATACTGAGTCGTCAAAAAATTTTCGTATTTATATACCAAGTAAAAGATCAGTTCGGGTTACACAACAAGTTACTTTCCCGGTAGCAAAAACAAGGGAAGTTAGTATTGATTAAACACTAAAATATTCTGAACAACAACAGCCTATTCAATCGTGTACTCAATATAATACCACTTCTCCTACATCCTCGCCACAAGATGTTGTAACTAATAAACCTCATTTTTCAGGAGCGTTTGAATATGACTCTGAAAGAGAATCTTTGTCAGAACAGCAAAAATTAACTCTTCCATCGACACCGCAACGAATTGAATCACCCTCTGAAATATCTGGATCACCAAAAAGATAATATGACAGTTTTATTCTTAAGGGAGCACCTCCTATTAACCCTTTAAATTTAGGTACTACTGAAGATATCTCTCATACTAATCAGCCAAGGCGAAGTTCTAGGCAAAGACATCAACCAGATCCGGGTTCTGGAATGGTACCAAACACTCAGAGATATAGAGAACATGCTGTAAAAGTCAAACCTCAGACATACACACAAGCTATGGATTTAGAAGAATCAAAGCTGTGGAAAAACGCTATTGAGGAAGAAATGGATGCTCTTACTCGATAAAAACCTGGGAAATAATTACAACTCCTAAATTTTGCAATATTGTAGGAAGTGAATGGGCTTTTAAAATTTAACATAAAGCAGATGGATTAATTGATGGATACAAGGCTCGTCTAGTTGCAAAATATTTCTCACAACAGCCTGGAACAGACTATGATGATACTTATGCGCCTGTTGCAAGGTTTGACCCCCTTCGCCTCTTACATTCTCTAGTAGCCCATAAAGAATGGACCCCAAGACAAATTGATGTTAAATCAGCTTTTCTTAACGGGAACTTGAATCAAAAAATATATATGCAAATACCTGAGGGATATAAAATTTTAAATAAGTGTTATCTTTTACGGAAAAGTATTTATGGCCTCAAACAATCACTTCTTGTTTGGTATGACACTTTACCAGCAGTACTCAACAACGATGACTTTGTTTTAGCTAATTTTGCTTCCTGCGTCTTCACCAATTCAAAAAAATAATACTTATTTTGCTATTTATGTAGATGATATCTTAATGTTTGAACCCAATGACAACAGTCTTGACAGTCTCCAGCATTCACTACAGTAAGAATTCAAATTTACTGACCTCAAAGCTGCTCACTTTATCCTTGGAATTCAAATTGATATCAATTAGCACTATCTCTCGTTAAGCTAACAATCATTCATAATGAATATCCTGGAACAATTTATAATGACCGATTATCGTCCAGTTAGTACACCTCTTGATCTTGGTACAAAACTTCTAAAGGTAAATCCAGAAGATCAGATTGATGATGATACTTTACACTGATCAATAATTGGCTCCTTGATGTATGCCTGTATTGCTACATGACCAGATCTTGCACATGCTGTTACCTTACTTCCCCAATTCTCTTCTTGTCCCAATGACTCACATCTTATTGCAGCTAAGCATGTTCTCCGATACTTGAAAGGAACAACTGATTTGAAACTTCATAATCTTCATAAAAATTATTTATTTCTCCACGGATATACTGATTCATCAAATGGTAATTTTTTCGATGATAGAAAATCTTGCACTGGATATGTCTTTCGCCTGGGAAATGCAGCAATTAGTTGGCGCTCAAAGAAGCAAAATACTGTTGCTTTATCAACAACTAAAGCCGAATATATGGCTATGTCTCATGCAGCACGGCATATGATTTGGATAAGTAATGCTTTAATGGAACTTAAACAACCTTACAAAGCTATCCTTCATTCGGACTCTAACGGTGCCATAGACCTCGCTAAAAACAAGAAAGTTTCTCAACGCTCAAAGCATATCAACATAAAGTATCATTTTGTCAGATCTTATGTTGACACCACTTTCAGTCTTGGGTTTTTACCGCCCTGAAATAATCTAGCAGGTCTATTGACCAAACAATTTGCGAAACCAACTCATCAACGACTCACTAATCTAGTTAGTTGCAGTTCTGAAGGGAAGTATTGTAATAATAGCACATAACCACATCTAACGTAGTAACCTCTGATTACTTCTCAATATGAATATACTACCCCATTTCTATATTTATATATAGAAGTCTGGTTTTAATACACTTTACAAGTCTCTACTCAACAAATCAAACTTTTGTTTCATTTAAAAGCTTCTATTATTAACTAACGAACTGTATTCATGTTTGTTTAGTAATTAATATAGCTTTCTATTTTAGTTGATGAAAGCTAACAACTCATGTATATATAAATCAGGCCACTTTCTCTCATTAGACAATAGAATAAAAAAAAACCGAACTTGCTTACGATTATCTTCTATCTCTATATAAAAAATAATCTCCAATCAAAGGTGATGTCTCTTTATACTAATATCGATAACCTTCAATACTTATATGCAGGAAAGCTGAATAATCTCAGGAGATAGTGGAATTTTAGTTAATAAAATAGGTATCAATACTTTGTGTTACCAATACAGGATTTAAAAGCTGTACTAACGATTTATTTAAGCATATCAACATTAAATAACCCTTTACACACGATAACATGAAAAATATCAGGGCTCTAGCTTAGTATATCTCTGCTAGTTTGATGGCTTTCTGATGATAGAATCACCATGTTAGAAGGAGTAGCAAGCATAAATTATTGAAAAATTTCTGAAAATTTCTGAAAATACTAGATATTAGGATTTTAAAGCCAACTCTAACTTTTGGTAATAAGGTAATAACACATATTCATAAAAAACTGTTTTATGAAGAGTTTATTGCTCATATTGGCTGAAGATCTGGCAGTCTGATAACTTTTCAACTTATCAATAACGTGCGAGATATAATTGTTTTCAAGACTAAGAAATCTACAAAAATACTGCATTAATAAACTCATATTCTATGTGTAATTTGAACTTGAATGGGCCTATTAATCTCTCTTGGATTTTAAATTTTTAACAAAAGTAGGTGAGCTACTCCAGATATTTTATTAATTATAACTAGCTTTCTGTAAAATTTCAGTGAGTCTAAAAACGAATTAGTTGTCACAAAGTCGTTAGAACTGTTTCGATTTGATCTTTGTAAGGTCTCAATAGATAATGCCTTTTATTCATGATGCAGTAACACTCATGGCTGTCATAACTCAACATCTTTAGGAGCAAGCCTTTGGCCCTAACCTATTACATTCTGTTAAAGTAAAATAGTTTATATTATATTTCCCCATATTTTCAAGATAGAAGAGCAAAAAATAATTTAAAAATGTAGCACATGGATAGTTTTGAAAACTAAAAGAAGTGTTCACTTTGATTACTTCTTGCATGATAAAGGTTTTCTATAGCGACTTCTTTAAGAACCCGCTCGAGATTTGTATACTTGAATTTTAGGATCATAAATTCGAAGAGTATCAACCCGACGAGAATGAGTTGTAAAAACAGCTGAAGTTTAAATATCGAGTATAAAGCTTTTAAACTCGGTCGAAGATTACCTAGGTATGATTATGCCATAAATCAGCCATTCATTACTGATTCTATTTACTTTCTTTTAAATATTGTGTATCTAGATCTTTGTTTTTCAATACATATATATATATATATATATATATATTGAGCTGACCTGTTAACTAACAGCAAATTTATATATGAGCAATTATCGGTCCAAATCTGTGAAAGAAAAAAATCGTATTTATTTTTGCTTAAGGGGGAGGAGGTTATAACAACTTTAATTATTTTTGTTTCCGTATAATCCAGTTGATATCAATGATCTTCTTTCATTTTCATATAATAGTTTAGTACTTACTATTTCTTACTCAGATGGGAAATACTGATAATGTAACATTGTTTCTGGTTGATTTAGGAATAATGATATTCTTTTACTAATATTGAAAGAATACCTTATCTTTCCGTTGCTAGATAAATTATTGATCACCATACCGTGATTTTTTTTTTTTTT
>JAHYSP010003286.1:14133-24448 GCA_019455505.1 Pleochaeta shiraiana
TAGCTGTTTTCTCTCACTATATTGCTGTTCTTTTTTAACTTGAATCACTTGAATATATTTCAAAGAATTTTTTGTGTACGAGTTGTATAGCACCTCATTCATTTAAAATTTTGCGAGTTCATACCTTCATACTTCACTTATTAAACTGGATCAGGGCTGTATAAAGCCATACTATATTCTGCATCGTTTTAATCTCCTTCGAGAAATAATTTTTTTGATTTTTTGATTCATCTAATGGAAAATGAGCTACCTACACCTTATTATATGCAAAATTTAAACCATTCTGTAAACCAATACGATTAAATTTCCAGATTTATAGTGTTGAGTATGATATTTCTCCAAGGTTTGAGGAATTCCATTTTTGTCTTACATAGTTTTAAAGTGATTCCAGATTATCTCAACAGTTATTTCAGATGTACAGCTTTCATCAATAATTTTATTATAGGCGTACTGAGTAGGATCTCCATAAGGCTTTGAAGAAAAAGCGACGTAATATTTCTATTTTTCAATTTTACTATTTTAACATAGTCTCTAAAAAATATAAATCTTCTTTTTAAACAAACATATGTCTCACCGATATACTTAGCGACTTTGTAAATTTACAACTTGTCAGGTCTGTAAGTTACTTTATGAAACAATCAGTCAAAATATGTGGATTATAAGTAAAGACTGGAAATATAAAACTATCATTGTATAGCTTCGATTATTTTTGACTTAAAATAAGTAAATATCTAAAGTCATCGAAGACCATAGGCGATAAATCGAACCTTTATTATCTTTTATGATAGTTAGAAATCGCTTGTTCTACTTATATTATATACTTTCATGTGAATTTCATAGGGATAACAAGCGTGAAAGCTTGGATTCATTGAATTTGATCTGTTCAGAACATTGATTACTATGAAATTGTATTAAGATTTCCAAGCCATCTAACCATGTATTAAGTTTTTTAATTTTTCATTGGCTAGAGAAAGGGATGCGTATGATCAAGCTAATGGTCTCTTGTTGCTTGTGAATCCTTCTCTAGAGTCAATTTAAGACTGAGTTACTTCTGAAGTTCAAAGATGTAACTTTCAATCATTCAAACTATCAATAGTTTTGAGTAAAATCATTTTTTATCGTTTTGATGTAAAAAAAAAAACAAATATATTTTTAAGCTTTATAAACTTATCTTGAAGACATAGAAGAGATAGCATTTTAAATATCTTAAATTTATCCTCGATCCATTCCTCAAATTTACCTTAATACTTTAGTAAGAATTTTACAGAAAAGATTGATTGTTTAAAGATTAACTATTTCAGAAGATAAAATCGATTTGATATTAAACTTATACATTAAAAAGAATAGTGAAAGGATTAAAAAATTATTCCCTTCGTTTATTTTCAAGGATGATCGATTAATATCAACAAAACTTGGGAGGTATAAATCTGAGTTCAAGATTAAAAACTTGCTTCTGATTAACGGAGGCTTTACTTGACATGCCTACAACTAACCTAAAATATTAACCACTTAGCAGAATTATTCATCGTTAAATGTTACGTGTCTACTCGAATAATAAATAAAATTAGTGACTATGTTCTACGGTAAATACAGAAAGTGTCAGATAAATTTATAAGACAACATGTAATTGATATATCACACAACCAACTTTGCAATACGACTACGCAGGCTTACAGGTATCTATTAGAGCCATAAACGGTTCATACTCATAAATGCAATTTCATAATTTCTCCATTTTTTGAATTGAGACTAGGGAGAGAATTTTGAACACCTCGTTTACTGTCTATAAACTCCCTAGCCGCTAATTTATCTTGGACATTTCTCCATAATTTTGATACAAGTGAAATTACTCTTGATATTCTTGGGGTATGTTTCGATTTTTAGAAATTTTTCAATTCATTAAAAACTTTGGTTTGTTGCAGTCATTAAATACGATTTACTGTATGTCTTTCTTTAATTCTTTACGTTCTTTGGAACACATTTGTGATCCCGTCATATTTCTCCCCTGAATCATAGATCTTAAAAATCGAAAAGTGAATCTTATTACGAGAAATTTATCTAGTGAATACAAAGTATTTACAGATTTTACGAAGTTTGGCAGTCTCATTGACCTCTTTCTTAGTTTCATAAATTCATGAATGGTCAAATAATTCGATAATTTATAAATTTTTTACTTTTTAGTATTTAACCAAGATATATTTAATAAATATATTTGGCACTATTTTAACTAACTACATGTGGTAATAAATCTTTTTAGATCAAAGTAGGAAAAAATTTGAGGCAAAAATTGCAAATCGTAACTCTTATCCCCTCAACAATACTGAGAGAAACAAACAATCTGTCTGTCATTAGATTTCAATCTCTGTCAAGAACTTAACAGAGTTTTTCGATCAGACGTAGTGCATAGTGAGAGCCACTCTAATAGATACTTGAGTGATTATTTACAACGTGCTATATTTCATGGATTATTTTTATCTCCTTCATGAACTATCTGACTTGACTTCTACCAAAGGATATCCCTGTCTTCTCGGTTTAGATGGCGAATTTCAACATATCATACCAGGGTACTATTTTAAACATATGAAGTTGGTTATAGGGCAGGATTTACGTATACATCTACATGAAAAAGAAAATAACTATCCCTTTGTCGGGGTAGTTGGAATTTTTTTCGTTATCACTACAAGTGCTAGTTAGTGGCAGTTGGAAGGAGGATATAACAAGCCGGGGCTCCCTGCCATTACCTATCACATAAAATATTTCGGTCAAATATCTTGGCAAGATGAATAAAACTAATCCCTGTGTCACGGGCCCCACTTCATCTCCCCAAAGCCATGGCCCGTCCTATTGACAGGGGTACTCAATCGCAGTTTAAGAAACAAATCAAAAGCAAATATTTTTCCATTAAAATAAAGTGGGTCTTCGATGACCTAAAATTATCCTTGTTCGAGATGCTGATCTACACCGCCCCGGATACTTGCATTAAATAAAACACTAAACCTTAAAGAGTAGCAGGGGATGTCTTCAGAACTTTCAACCCATGTATATCCAAATTATCTCGGCGCTTCAGTAGGCAAAAAAAATTTCATTTTTTTTGGAGAGGTAGAATTTATTTCGGTTTCTGTAAATGTGAATTCAACGGATTCAAAAAGACAAATAGACAGATAGAGAAAGTTTTACTTGCTGCTGTGGGAGAGATGCAAGGTGATAGCAGAGTGCTTGGAGAAAATTGCATCAAATTCATATGAAGTATGAAGGAAATATTTGGAGAAGCTTTTCATTATCACTTGAGAGATACTATATTGTGATTTTTCATGGCAAAGCGCGTTGGAGAAACAGGTTCGAAATGCCATGTCAAAAAATTAACATTTCATACTTCCACTCTCCCCAGAATAGAGTTCGATCGAGCCTTCTTTTAATGGGCTTCCACGTTCTAAAGCTTCATGCAAATGACCGAAAACTCTGGGGCACTATCCTCAAGAGTAAACTTTTTCAAATGATCTGTGCTGTCTACCAAGTAAACTCGAACAAAACTTAGTCTTAAGGCTGAAATCCCCCTGCTCTAAGTAAATTTATGATAGAGATTAATCTTCATTATTTTGGCAGAGGTCTAGCGAAGACACTCTTTCCCATATTATAATTGGAAGGTCTAACCGAAAAAGGTCTAAGCGAATTTATGGACTAGCTGCAATATTTTTTTTGTTTACTTTTTCCAGAAAGTTATTTGTACCCCAATTTTGGAGCTTATGAAATCAAGTTTAGATATTATTTCAATTAAATCTGGGGAGTAAGTGTGATTTCAAGCCATAGTTTTGTCTCAAGTAGTTAAAGCATAATTGAAGTTGTAATCCCTTTTTCTTATACGTGGTTTAGCTATTTTTTTCAAATTTGTTCATTTCTGAGTTAGCCCGGCGAATTAACATTCATTTTTTTAGCTGCCTATTTACCTGCACGCTTCATAGCGTATTTTTTTGCACGTGATATTTAGTATCACAATCTTTGCAGTCAATCATATTCAATAATTTTGGCCTTTAATAATTACATCTAATTAGTTTATCTCGAATAAGTGGTCAATTACTATGGAAACCTTGACATGTAACTTTTAGTTCACACTAGCTTCGGACATTCCTAGAATCCGCTACCCGCCAGATTGGCTTAAATTTTTACTGAGTAAAAGGTGACTGATTGTTGGTTTGAAAAATTCTTGGGGTCCCAAGATAACTTTTTTTTAACACAAGGATATGTAGCAGACAATACATGAACATTATTTGTTTTCTTGAACCTATGATGCTTTCTTTCTAAATTATTGTCTTAGTCAAATAGGAAAATAGTCAAGTATTTCACGTACCGGCTCGTTTAGACGAGACAACGCGCAAGAAAGATTTTACTATATCTACTCCGCAGTAATATCTCCTTACACTTTATCTCTCTCTATTCGAATACTTTTTCTTGCGTACCCCAGTCTAATCTATCTAATCACTCAATTTACTCATAGGTGCAGAGCCTCCTAATTGAGACTTACTTTTTATCCTTTTGACGAATAATTGTAACCCTGGTCAACTATGAGATACCCAATTTGCCGCATAAAAGGCCCCTGTTTTGACCTAGGCAGACCATGGTTACAATTATTTGAGGAAATTATTGTAGAAGCCCTGATGAGGGACACTCGACAAACAAAATAAAGATTAATGGATGATATTTCGTCGTATTATTTACCCAGAACGAATTGAAATACGAGCCCTAACGAGTTTTAACTGTAACAAGCCCTTAAAATTGTCAATGATCATATTATTTTTAGACAAAAATGGGCTAAAAAGTAGTTCAGCATATCTAAAATCACTCCAAGTAATATAATATTTGACTTACTATTCTTAAAGATCATCAAAAATTGTGTCCTTAATTACAAATATTTATAACAGCAAGTTTTATCTTTGAATCAAATGCAAAGAGTCATTCATTACTCCTGTCCACCCAGAAATTGGTGGAAAACTCCTAGGACGTATGAAGATCATGGTACCCTAAGAAATGATTGGATCTCAAGGTTTTCTCTCAATTTTCATGCATCTTCTTCACCAAGTAAGGCCTTAAAATTAAAACATTTTGTTTTCTTTTTTTAACAACTTTTTCTTTGAAAAACATGAATTTTTAATTCATGGAACATGCATGAGAATGAAGGAGACCGCTTTTAATTCTACTCATCAATGATGGAAATTAAAGTTCTACTAAGAGAAAACCATATCAAGAGTCCCCAGAAAAGTTAGTTTTTACGTCGACAGTATGGCCACTTTTTCCTGTCAGTGAAAATTGTTGTTAACCCTTTTTTCTTAAATTTAGTGTATAAGAAGCTCCAGGTTTTATGGCTCTACCCAAAACTCGAACTTAGTTGAACTTAAAATAGAATCACTTGTGGGTAGTTTAAGAACCAGGTCTTACTGGTAGTGAGACGACAATTTACTTTTGATTTTGCTAGAGAAATTTCTTCAACTAGAATAATTTAACGCTACAATTTGAACGAATTATGATCTACCGATAAAAATAGATAAACTAGAAAAGCTACCATATTTGTATCGAAATTGGCTGAAACTCCTCGATAAAACAACCAGGTAATTATGATACCCATGAGGCTTTGTATTTCAGAAGTTTTTAACAATCTCTAAAAAAAATTTTCGATCTAGTTGGTAGTAAGAATAGTATTTTCAACCTTGATGAGAGCCGTCTATCATTCTAGTCAAGGCTCCAATTATTATTTCAAGAACAATTTTTTTACATAATTTTAATTATCATCGAATATAGTCTAAATTTCTTAATTACTGCAAGATTTTATTTCAATGTGAGTGGTGAAGAGATTAAGATTTTTTCCAGATCTAATATCCTTTCAACCTTACGCTAACTAAGATCTGTAAAGGAATGAATTTTGATGAATTTTAAAGAGATATACCATAGTAAAATTTGTCATAACAATTGTCAAATATTTCTATACTATTTTTAACCCTCATATTAGACCCTTTTAAGCCTGCAAATTATTAAAATTTACTTGAAGATTTGAAAAATGATTCAAAGAGGCCGAGACAGAAATTTTAGAGAACGATAAAAAGTCCCGTGAGTTTCAAAATTTCTTTAATTGTCAGCTAAAGATTTTAAATTTAGAATTTGTCTAATGTGTAACTAGATAGTGCCTATAAGCTAAGTCTAGCTACTTGCAAATGTAAATACCTTAGTAGCAAAACTGCAGATATACTAATTGATAGTTGGAGAATTAATAGCTAGTTTAAAAAAGGCTATGCTTCTCAAGGTAAAAGAGATATCTTAATACAAAAAGATGCTAAGTATATTGAGTCGGCTCAGCAGTTACAAAGAGCTGAAAGTGTTTTAAATCTAGAGGTATTTAAGGCTAGAGCAATATTAAAAGAAGCATCGACTTCTATTGTATGGATCAGGCTCAATTTGAACAAGAATTTAAAAAAAGAATCAAATTTCAAGATTCATATCCAATATTATTTTAATTAGATAATTTCAAATAATTTTTAGTATATTTATTTGTTTTTTTACGAGAGAGGGGTGTTGGGGGAAGGAGAAGAGAGATGTGTACGTCAAGCTCCTCTGAAAATTATTGTTTTTTACTTTTTATTATTAGATTAGAAATAAAAAATCCACCAATACAATTTGAATAACATAATAAGCTATGTATAATGTTGTGATTAGCAAATTGATCTTCTGCAGGATTTCCAAACCAATATCATAGCTCAAAATTCTGGACGACAAATAAGGTTTATTTTGATTGTATTGGTATTAATTATTAAGGCATATTTTTAGCAGATATATTTTATATATGTTAACTGCTAATACTTCCTAAAAGAACAATTTTTACTTCATAACATAAAGTCTCGAATCATTCCAGTAAAATTTTACTCTGATGTATCGTAATATCAACTTTTATCTGAGACTTTAACATATAAAATCCCTAAACTTCGATATAATGTTCAAGAATTTACCTGAGAACATGATGTATACATCATCATCATCAAGTTTTGAAACTAAACTACCATCGTATAACAGTTCTCAGGAACCTTCAGGTATGCCTTTCTGTTTTTTATCTAGTTAATCACCACATTGTACGATATATTTTACCTTTAATGGCTTTATAATGGAATTAAATTAAAACAAAAATAAAAGACTATAATAAATTTATTAGATCTTTATGTTTTATATTAATTAACCTCAAGCATAAAATATCTTGTATTGAACTATAAAATAGGCTCTTCCAATATATTATTTGAACTCAGATCTGGATCACTTGAATATCAAAGTAGACATTCTAGACGTGAAACTGGATCAAGACGTCACCGGAATCAAACAATTGATTACTGGATATGGGTGACGATGCACCCACGGCTAAAAGAACATCACAAGTTGCTTGTCTATTTGAGATGGATTCGGGAATACTCTTGGAATCAAGTTACCGATGAATTTAACAGGTTGACGAATCTAAATCTGAATAAATCTGCCTTGCAAATGCGTATGACTCGGATCTGTTTGGAAATGGAGGTAAGTAATCTTATATTCTTCTGCATATAGCATAGTTGAAAATATGAGTTCGGTAACTAATGATCTGATGAAGAGTATTTGGGACAAAGAGAATAACATAATCATCAATTCTGATAATAATGACTATCAGCAGAGAGTCGTGGGTTTCTCACCGAACCAAGAGCCGGTTGAAGTCGTCCCAGAATATCAAACAAACTGGTTCGAAATTTTGACCCCTGAAAACCTTTTGCCGAAAATTAAACAATCACCATGAATAATTTAAAATGACTCTCTACCCCCATACACCAGTGATCACTCAAATTTTTATTGTATCAACAAAGAAAAACAGTTCTAAAATGGGCCATTTTTCTGAAAATCGATTAAATTTCCTGTTCAAAGACCACATTCAATTATTGACAGTTGATGATATATAAAAAGTTTTTTTTTTTGGTAAAAGTCAAGTTTTATTTCATGATCTGATAAAGCTCGGTGGAATTTTGCGAGTTTATTATTTCTCAAAGCAAAGTATCTGAGAGCTTAAGGGTTCAAACGTACATTAAAACTTAATGATACGGGGAATAAACTAGAAAGATAATTCATGTCTAAGGATCAAAATTCTAATGACTATTACTTGGGGGTATTTCAAGAATCTATCGAAACAATTTTAAAAATTTCCTTCCACAAAGACTTAGAGTTAAGAAAATAAAGACTTAAATCAATCACTTCAAAAAACTTTTTACAGATGATGAGACTGTTGATTTAACGTAGATTCGGAATACCAATTTCAAATAAAGCTTGGTCAACTCGATTGCAGCTATTTTTTATAGTCATTAGGTACTAACTATATTAACCGCGCAAATCAACTGCGATTGAATGGAGGAGGAACTTAATTGTTTTTTATGTTGAAATAATATATTAAATGGTATTATGTAATTTTCTATTACATTTATCTACGGATCAAACACGTTACTCGACTGAGTAATTCTAATTAGGAGTCTCAACCTGATGGATTGGAGCCTGCTATTATGTAAATACCTATTTAATGCATTAAAGTTTTATTCATCACTCTGAATAGATGTTTTTGTATGTTTATGGACTCAAATTTCTACACGTGTACTCACAATTATCTCTCTAGTTAAAATAACCATTCAGACTATATAAAACTTTTTCATACACAGTATCTTTTTTTATTTTGCAAAATTCATATGAAAAATATTAGAATTTCAATTGACCAAAGAACTATCTCATAATTTCAGACCAGTAGCTATCTTGTAGAATACCCAAAAACGTGATGGCGTTATTAACCTATGTAATATGGGTTTTTACACATTGAAATGTGAAAATAAGTAAATATAGTAGAGATAATAGAATAATAAACTATTTTCCCTTAACATGATCAGTATTAAATCGTGAAAGTAATATTTCGACTTAGTACTACAAAGAGATAGTGGCTTACGGATTATAGTAAAACACTTCGATGAAGTAAAATCAAGCCTCTACATTGTCATAGATTTATTTTTTCCTTCAAATCTACTGTTTATAATGTTTGTGAGACAATTTTAAAAGTCTTCGAGAGTAGAAAGACTCGCGTAAATTATAATTGCCTTAAAATTTAATAAAGATTTGCTGAAAATGTTATCCAAGAAACTCTGGAAACTCTGAAAATATCGACCATAGAAGCAAATTTATCCAGTAGATTTAATTGTCTTTTAATCTCTAAAAATTGCACATCAAGTCTTATTTTGATAAAAACTATTCAAATTCCTTAGACTAAAATCGAGATTTGACTGACTGTGATGAGATGACTTGAATAACGAATGGAATCCGTTTAACTTTCATTGACTTTCAGAGATTTGAAAGACTCCTCTCTCTAAAATTAAAGAAATCTTTCATGTATTGTAGACAAATCATATCTAGTAAATAAATGATTTATATCTTATTTTTGGGCCAATACTTTACATCATCTGAAACTTCAATTAAAGCTTTTAGGATTAGAGTCATGAAAAAGATAATTAGTTTTGCACCAAGTTTGGAAGTGGATGTCTATAAGAGTTTTCGAAAATATCCATAAGTATTTTTGATCATGAATTGAATATGAGTGGCTTAAGGCCTGAGAAAATCTCTTAAATAGAAAACCTCTCCCATTTTTCAATCACATATTTTATTTTAATTTTCATTAAAAAGTTACATGATGCTCATAGTAAAGCTTTATTTAAATATCATCCCTAAAATGCAGTTCAATTTTATCACTGTGATTGTGTTGAATAAACAGACTTAAATGTTATTCTACCAAGGCATCAGCAGGAAATTATATAGAAATAAAAAAAATTATAAAAAAATTAGTTCATGTCTGTTATCTTCGTTAATTGATTCTTGATAATATAACTTTAAATTATTCATGGCAAAAACATAGTGGTTAAATTTATTGCAATACCCGAAAATATTGTTATGTTATATTTCAAGTTCTATATTTAATCTATTCTATCGTCTCCTTAATTTTCTAAGACTATCTCTCTAAGATCATAAATCTATCAAAACGAGTACAAAACTTAATCTAGTGATATATATGAACAATTTCCCAATTTTTCTCCAAAAAATCCCAAATATTCAAGGTAGCTGTTTATCTACATTTTATGTTGAAGGTTTTCGGTTTTTATTCTTTAACGTGGTATTTTCGTTTGAAATCAAGTCAAAAGCTGATTATTTGACCAGTTATTATTTCAAATTTTAATTCCCAGGCTATCATCTTTAGTAAGGAAACATACTGCTATCTAATTATAATGACTTCAATTAA
>JAHYSP010003297.1:11263-26995 GCA_019455505.1 Pleochaeta shiraiana
TAATAGTAATAAATAAATAAATAAATAAATAAAATCGCACAAATCCAATTTCACAATCATTGTGCTCACTGTACACATCGACACTTCCATATTCTACTATCTGTTGTTGCACATAAATATTATAATAAATTAATCTTCTCATAATTAAGAAAAAGAGGTAGGTATTTCTAAATAGACTTACTACGTTTGGTCACGTCTCCTGCATTTGCACCTTAACTTTTTACTAAAATACTAAATCAGAATGGATACTTTCGATATCTCTCTTACTTCTCGTCAATACTCAAAACGACTGACTCGAGACCAAAGAGTACAGGTAAGATCCGAGCTTAAAGATGAAATGTGTATTTAAACAAGTTAACCCTTAACAGATTTTAACACTAGATGGAGTTGGAAAAACGAGAAAAGAAATATCAGACATTTTCGGGGTTTCAAAAGGTCAAATAAGATATTCTATTCGGTCGGGTCAAGTTTTTCTAGGAAAAAGTACTGGCCGCCCGCCCAAACTGAGACCGGACCATGAAGATTAGTTTGTAAGATTTGTGACTAGTTCAAAGGTAACCAGACAGATGAGTTACCTGGAATTGGCCATGAATTTTCCTGCATGGAATGTGGGGCAAGATGCCATCAGGAATGCATTGAAACGGCACGGTTACAGCCGACATATTGCTCGGAGCAAACCACCTCTTACTGATGCGCAAAAAAGATTGAGACTAGAATGGGCCCACCAACATCTACACTAAAACCTTCAATATTGGGCCCAAATTTTCTGGAGTGATGAATCTTGGATCAGTGATAGCCCAGTAAATAAATTGTATATCACACGAAAGGTGAGTGTAAATTTAAATTGTATCCAAGACTTTCTTGAGAACTAACTTTGTCTTAAGAATGATGAAAAGCTCGATAGTACTTGTAATGTCAAACGATATTAAAAAGGTAATTCCAGGATGTTTTGGGGCTGCTTTTCTGGGGACCAGGCTGGTCCAGTTGTTTTTTGGGAGAAGAAGTGGAAGAAGATGACAGGCAAAAGTTACTGTCAGCGAATTCTCCCTGAAGTTGTTGACTTTGTCAGATTCAGATCGGAGACTACACGACTACCTGTACAATTCATGCAGGATAACGCCCCTATTCACACGGCGGCAGTCAGCACGAAGTTTCTTGCAGCAAATGGGATTGAACCCATGGCCTGACCTCCCTACTCTCCTGATTTGAATCCTATCGAGAATGTATGGGGTTTGATGAAAACTTACATAGAGGATCGGTTTGGGGATTCTGATCACGGGAGACAGTGAAGAAGGGCTGAGGTTCTCCCACTAATACAAGAAGCATGGCAAGAGTGCACTAGACCAGAGGTTGTTATCGGAATTCTCGATGGGATGCACGCAAGATGTAAGGATGTGATACGTGCCCAGGGCGGATCCATTGATCACTAGCAAAATGATTTAGTATCTTTAATTGTATATATGTTTGGATGAAATAGTTGTAGAGAATTTGATTTCCATTTCATCCGTCTTCGGTCAAAATTTCAGGTGGATACGCAGGGGAAATTCATTTTACAAGAAATATTCAGACAAGATTTCCATCAATCACGTTTCGCCCTGCAGATGTACCCCAGCCCACCCCATGACGATCGTGAACTACTTAGAGCTAGCTGCATGAGATCTGAGTAAATCAAACCCTAAATTGTATAATGATCAGTCGCTAATTCTGCAAGAATCCCTGGGTGTAGATTTTTACCCCAAACACCCTGTACATAAACCTCACGCACTTCTTAGTTATTTAAATTATATCTGCTACTTCTGAGTTATTCGATTAAGCCCCTCACAGTGAGATCTTCATATGACTCCTGTAAAGCGCTACTCGTGATACCACACCTAGCTCTGTATCCTAGCGAAACATATACCAACCAAATGTTATGCAACCTGTATGTACTGCGTATTTGATCTCCTGAAACTTGACAGCAGGAATAAAAACGGTCTTCAGCCACTCATTGCCAAAAGCTTTCGATGTCCATCCAATCTTAGAAGTGGTGTAAGATCAATTTGGAATGGTCTCGCTGGGAAAACAAGCAGATTGAAGGTACTTTCCCTTGAAAATGACCAAGCATCTCAATTTTAGTCCATCGGCAGATACAGCCTCAATTATCAATACCCATCCCCGGGTTTTAGGACTCTTTACATATGATTTTTTCTTTCCAGAGATGTCAAAAACTCGGGCATTATTACACACCCCTAATGAAATTTCAGTTTCATCCATATTCCAGATGTCGGAGTGCTTGATATTAAATCCTCTACAGATTTGATTAGATTTATCAGAAAAGGATTTTATATCCTCAGACTTTGCTGCGTTTATTCTACAAGCTTCAAGCTTTCTTCCATTTATAGAATTTAGCCGAAGATTGCGTCGGGGAAAGCTGGCTATCCATTCTTTTCCTAGTGTCTAATGGTCTTTATTTGCTTTGAGAATTTCGCAAACCATTTCACGTGTTCTAGAATGGCTGAGTTGACTTCCTCTAGCATCCTCATCAAGAATTTATTCAGTTAAAAATTCCTCCTGATCTAAACTCAATCTCTGGAGATGTTGTTGTGCTACTGCCTGGTAACTCGATCCATTCAAACGGGACCTAAGAGTTCTTCGAGGCACAGCGTATGCCTTAGTAGCGACCTTCTAACTAGTAATAACACCAATTATATAATCTTGGATAGCACATTGACCGAATCTTTCAGAGGCTTTCATTTTGGAAGAGGTTGGGGAGATATAATCACTATATAAAAAATGGATGTTGTAAATGAAGAACTGACGAAAGATAGGGGGTTGAGCTTAGATTTGTCGTGAAATCTTGTGTTGCCACGGCCTTGTTCTTCGAAAATTTCCATGGCATGACGCATCATTGTCTTAAATTCATCATACTTGTTACTCATTGGAACCAATTCATCTGGAACAAAAAGATCAAGCTCCTCAGGATGATTTTTAGCCAGGTCGCTCTCATCTGAATCTAACATTGACTCTGCATTTTTGTCTTCGCTGGTATTTTCATTCTGTATTTTTAAGAAAGCGTGTAAATTTGAGCGTATAGTAAGTTTTTTCTGAATCCTGAACGGACTTGGCCGCTGACGCTGAACACTTCCAAAAAATTTAACAGGATCCTAAAATCCTCTGTAGCAATGAATCATGTGCTTACGAATAAGAAATCGGTTCAAGAGAAACGACTCACAACCACAAATCCATTTTTTAGGACACGTATGATACTTACTTAGGCTATCCGAGCTGACCATGTGGTCTTCAAATTGTGTCCATTATTTCTTATATGTTTTGCGCCAGCTGGAAACTCCCTTTCGACAGTAGCCAATCAGAATGTCCTTCATTCGATTAAGTCCCTGTGTAATCGATCTATATGTCAAAATCCAAATCGCCAGATCGATACGAGGCCGATTAAATCGATGTAAGTAATCGTACTTTATTTTACGCCAATGCTATTTCACGATGATTATCGTTTTTAGGACCGGAATATCCGCTGTATTATGTGACCGAGCCCACAATTCCGACTGTCCGAGCTTATACCAGTTGGTGAACAAATAAGCCCATAGCCTGAAGTAGTTTCGTGTTCGACACCACATATACATTTTTTTAAGAGTTGGGTATGGTTTCTCTAAGAGGATATCTCTCTAAGAGTAATTGACTCAACTTAGAATGGGATTTAGCTGCTGATAGTTATGGATACTTTTGATTTCTCTTTAGCAAACAAGCAGTACAANNNAACTGATGAGCGATCTTGATCGCTCCAATAATCACATGACCATTTTATTCTGCAAGGCTAGACACAATATTACTAGCCTAATTTTAAAATAAACTTATTGATCATCTTTTAAAATTATGTTCGCCATAATTTTAAACACATTTCATTAGCACATTCCTGATGTATGATCTCTGGGGTCCGGAAAGTACCGTTGCGATCTGTAATACTGGTGTGATAATTGAAATGACGACAAGACATTGAGAGGATCATTTCTCGCTCATCAACGCTCTGAGTTTCAAGCCTTTCATTACTTTCAAACGTATCTTTCCTAGATTCACATATGCAAACGCAAAATTTGTGCCATTTGTTAGCTGAATTTAATCTTGATGTGTAAATGAATTGTTCGGAGCTACATATTTGTGATCCCGATCAAATCGATTTTTCGGATGAGAGCTCCAGCATATTTCGAGGCTAGGAACTAGTTTTAAGCGTTATCGGGGAACTAATTCCCCTGTGAATTAGTCTTTGTGGAGTCCTTCAATTTGGTTCTGATGGCGCGCTTGGCATGCCAAAAGCAAAGCTGAACATTGGTTGATGGCCATACCTGTCGCGAGATCAATTGGTGTTGTCGACAACAGGGCTAGTCCAGTAAAATATCAGTCAATTACTAAAATCTAAAGAATGGAAATATTCAATCTCCCGACACATTTATATGTAAGATTTACATTCCCTAATCTACTTACCCCTATTTTTTTTTTCTTTGTAGTTTACCGTGCCATAACACCCCTAGTTGGACAGACGCGGGTGAGGCCGGGTGAGATCAGGTTGAATGCTCTACCTCGTCTCACAATAATGACCAGAAATACATATATGTGTTGAACAAGTTAACCCCAGCAGCCCAGAGAAACAAATAACCGAACTTAAAGAAAACCTGTCTCGCGCCTTTACGCCTTTACATCCCCTGTACTCCTTCTCGCAGTTCTTCAATCTCGGCCACCACGCGCCCGAGCTTTCTTTCCTGTTCCGCCTTTATTTGCCGGGATCGTCCCCCTCAGCAAATTCTAGCTGTTCTCAGTTGCCCTTCCTCCCGCCATGCCGAGAACTGCCCCTTCGTAGATACCGCTACCTTGAACGTATTCCGCGAATATTTGCCACCCCTGTGCTCCAAGGAGAGTTTGAAGTGGTGGGGCTCTTCGTCGTCCGCTAATCTGGCGCCATCTGTTCAACGCTCTTCGGCACTGAACTAGATGACTGACGGGCTTTTCCCTGCCACACTCACATAGTAGAGTAGTGATGCCGTGTCGTGATCTCATCGGCGGTGGTATGACGCAGAGTCTCCATGGCCGGTTCGGGCTGCAATAAGGCGCGCGTAGACAGCCCTTGGCAGTGCCAATTCAGGTGGTTTCTTGCGACGCATCTGTAGGTTAAGATCCTCGTATCTTTTCGGGTACGCGAAGTCCTACCAGTCCCGGCAGAGATTTTGCACCAGTGCCCGGGCTTTGCGGCCAGCTGAAGCTATGCTGAGGAGCCCTGAAACCTCGGTGTCGGTGATTTGTCCTAGCACTTCTCGTGTTAGTTGGTCTGCTGCCTCATTGCCAGGTATACCTTCGTGACCTGGCATCCACTTCACACAGACCGGTGCTGTAGAATCCTCTGCCGCTCTGTGGAATCTGCAGACCCACCAGTAGGAAGATGTGGTTTTCCCCGTTCATAAAGCTTGCGCAGCTTCGGCGTTGTCAAGCATGACATATATTGCCGATATGTTCCGATTACTGAGAATCGCGGTGATTGCTTCGAGAGCTGCCATGGCTCAGTGTACTTCTGCGACGTAGACTTCAGCCCCTGCTAGGGGACCGGAATCGCTGAGCTCGAGGTTTGTAGTGGTGCCGCCGAAGTAAACCGTGAAGCCCCATGCCGAGCGCGACTCTGCTGCGCCGGACCTGTATCTGTAGGCACATACGCAGTCTGAGGGAAGTCGGCTAAGCCAATCCATGGTGATTCTGGCAGCTGTTAATTTGTCTGTTCCGCATAGCCGCGAGGGTTCGCGGAGTGGGCCTCCAGGGGAGTGGGGGGCCTTCATTCTCGGGTAATAGCCTCGATGTTCTTTGTATTCTAGAGTCATGGATTTTGTCGGCAGGTTGTGGGCCTCTATTGGATACTCGTAGACCGAGCCGGCGTCTTGCGGCCGCGGTACTTTCTAAAGCTCGGAGTCGTAACGGGTGAAATTCATCTAGGCGGCAGATTCGTGCGGCAGACAGAAGGCGCCGTTCTTCGAGCAGAACCTTCGCGGGCGAGATTCCAGTTTCTCTTCGTAAGGCGGTGGTTGGCATGGTCCGCCATATCGGTAAAGCGATGCAAATTCCTGTTAGAAGTATTCGATCTATTGCCTCGATTTGTATCCTTCAAGAATTGTGTACTTTGTCTCTGATTGTGTCCTGAGTATGTCCTGGCCACCAAACCTCGGAGGCATGTAGTGCAATCGGCATCACGACTGTTCGAATGACGGTGTTCAATGGTCCTGGAGGGGGTCCTTGGGTGCACCTGGTCAGTCGACGAAGGTGTTGCACTAGTCGAGTGCTTTTCCTTATCCACTCGGAAACATGGTGGCGGAAGGTAAGGCCTCTATCCAAGAAAACTCCTAGCCATCTTAATGTTTCGGATTCTTGAATCGCTACATCTCCGATGATAATCAGTGAGAGATCTGTAATTCTTGCTCGGGGGGCGAGAAGGTACAGGACTTCCACCTTGGCTGGGTCAAATGCGACGGCGTTGCATTCTGCCCAGGCCGTGATAGTGTTAACTTCGCGCTGGGCGGCCTCTGCTGACAAGGTCGCCGTTGCTCCTACACCGAGTACGGCTAAATCATCAACGTAGCCAAACCTCCAGTTACTTCCCCATGTTACCTCTGACATGTACAGGAGGAGCAAGATCGGCGATAGAGGTGACCCTTGTGGGAGGCCGCACTCGAGTTCTACTGCATCAGTAACGCCTCCGTCATACCTAACACGATCAGATCGCCCCTGCAGGAAGGAGGCTGTCCAGATAATTATGTCCGGTGTCCATCTCATCTCTTTCATTTGTCGCAATAGTCGTCCGTGAAGAGTCGCATCGAAAGCCCCTTGGACGTCAAGTGTCACCAGCACTGCTTTATGTCGGAGGCTCAGTGCATGCTCGACGTCATGGACCAAGCACCCGACCAGATCGTTGACTGAGCGGCCGGGTAGTGCCCCGATCAGTTGCTGAGGTAACTTCTGGCTGCAGAGCGCCGTATGTGCTATCCACTTGGCGACTAGACGTTCGAGCCCTTTTTCCAAGGCACGAAAGGAGTGCGATAGGTCGCCATCCTTTAGCTGTGCTGAGTTCGCGCCCTGGTTTGGGTATTAGGATCCCTCGGCCAGTTTGAACACTGATGGGAAGTGCTTGAGGCGGAGTGACACTTCTTACAGAGCACATACTGCGTTTCCAACTGCTGGCCATGCTGCACGCAGTAGTCGAACGGTGATATTGTCAGCTCCTGGGGCCTTGTCTTGGCACGATGTAGCTACCCACCTAGCTTCTTCCTCAGTGACCTCCATCGACCATGGTAAGTGATTGGCGTCAGGCTCAAAGTCTGTTAGATCATTAATGACTTCGATGTCATTTTCCCTCGTGAACCTAGCGAGAAGCAAGTCGCGGAGGAGGGTCGCTCGGCGGCGTGGATCCGATTCAAAACCATTCACGGTTCTGAGAGGGACCGTGGCGCCTTATTGTCGCGGTTTTGCCCACAGAGCTAACCGATACATGTCAGTGTTTGTTTTTGCTTCGGAGAACTTCCGGCGCCAGTAATTTCGTTTCGCCTTCTCGATCGTACGTCGGAAAGCTTTACCACTGGCCTCGTTGCCGAGAGCTCTATATAGGCCTTTTGCTTCTCGACATTCCTCTGTCCACCATGGTGCTGGTTGGCCTGGATGAGGTGAGCTTCGTCTCCCAGTGGCTTTAATTGCATCGCTGAGGATTCCTACTAGGTCATTTCCGAGAATATCCACATCGCTAGCTGTCTGCAGGTCTTGTCTTCCTATGTCTTTGCTCCATTCAGCTACCACCTTGGTAAAATCCTCCAGTGCGTCATCACTTACCCAGATAGGGCTGTTTAGTCTGATAGTGGCCGCCCCTCTGGCGTTCGGCCGTGGAACGTCGCCTGCTAGTGTCATATTATCAGAGGTAGACCCAAGCTCTGGCGCTACATCAGCAATTGCCCCAGCGTTGGACCATACTAGATCAAGGGTGTTGCATCTAGTGTGAGTTGGCACGCCTGGACTTGATGACAAGGTCATGCCGTTGTCGATCATCCACTGGACCAAAGTATGGCCGTCTCTGTGTGAGCGTTCCGCTAGATGTTGCCATTCTGGATGTACGGGGTTGAAGTCTCCGCCAATTACAGTGGGTCCATCAGGATTCCATGCTAGCAACGGTAGAGGAGGTACCCCTGGGGCCCGATATATGGAAAAAAATGTCACGCCATCTTTTGTCACTGCTGCAAAGTCTGAGGATGTACCGCATAGAAACTTCTGCTGGGTTTCTCTTCCCTTTCTAGTGTATATTATCGACCTTGTGCGAGGCTTATCTACTCCTCCAGTGTTTGGCGAGTGCTTTCCGAAATCTGGGTGACTTGATGAGCCAGTTGTTGCCGCATCGTGAGGCCCAGGGTTCTTGAATGAGCAGAACGTCGGTGCCGGCCTCCCATGCAGATTGTAGAATTATGTCGTTTGAGGACCCTCCTTTGCCCACATTAGCGCAAAGAAATGTGATTTTTGATCTTTGAGCTGTCCCAGTGAGGTCTTGATCCCTTACGGGCATTGAGGGGGGACTGAGTGTTGTTGTCTGCAGTTGCTTCGGCAGCCTTCTGCTTGGCTTCTGCTTCTCGAACTTTTTCTGTTCTATCTTTCTCACCTCTTTGGCGAATGACAGTCAGCTGGTCCTGAGTCCGCTGTACTGTCTTTCCCTCTAGGCGTGCTGGGCGCGCCATGCAGCAGGGATCATCAGCTCTGTGCGGGCCGTGGCAGTTGATGCTGCGGGGGATCTCTTGCTTGCACTCCCCACATTGGTTCTCGATAGAGTCGCATCTGATACATCTTGGTGCTCTAGAGCAGGTTTTGGTTGAGTGATGTCCCCAGCAGCGATTGCATAGTGTAATTTTTGGCCGGCGGTGAAATTCTGTAAGACGTTCGTTTTCCTCGAAAAGTCGCTCTCCGAGCTTGGGGGTGCCAGCTTGGAAATGGATTACCCAGTCGCTCGCGGGTCGGTTTGTGCTAGAGGCAAGGGCTCGCGCTGAGATTGGTGACATGCCTGTTTTGAGCGTAACTTCCTCAATAACCATTTCCCTGGTCACTGGTATGGTTATCTGGTGAAGTCTGGTAGTTACGCCAGGTTCTGTCGTTGTGGGAAATTCGAAAGAATGCAAGTAATCAGGGACATTCGGGACAAGGACTGAGATCCATTTGGATGCCGCTTCCAGTTTGAGGTGCTGCATTAGGGGGTTAGCGTTGCTTCCCTCGGTCTCTAGGCGATGCGCCTCGCTGTGAAGGAGGTTTCTGGCTGCCTCATTATCAGCAGTGATAGCAAATCCCGAATTGACGACCGTGACGTGCTGAATCGCAGAGTTGGCGACTCTGAGTTTTGCTGCTAAGTTCAGCTTGACAAAGTGGGGCGACATTTTCCGCAATGGGTGATCTTTCCTGAGTCGCAGAAAGATCCTTTCGTCGGGTTGGGCAGCAGGTGACAGATGTGCCCTTGTCGGCTTCCGAGATGGGTTGAGTAGGGGTGTGGTAGTTTTGGCGGGTTGTGAGGCCTGTTTTGGCCGATTGATGTTTCTGCGGGCGACCACTAACCCTGAGCCTTCTGTTGGCTTGGTGATTGCGGCAGGTGGCGCCGTTGCTGTCATAGCCGCGCGAAGAGTATCCGCAGTCGGGGTGGGCATTTGGTGGTTTTCAGCGTTTACTGTTTTATCTGAGACCAGCTGTTGCATCTTCCATTGAACTTCGTAGTTCGTCATCATCTAACGCGTCCATTAGGCTGCGGAACGTGCTAGGGATAAGTCGTGCTTGCTCGACGCGTTTCTGGAATCTCTCGACTTCCGCGTCGATGAAGTCTGTCATGCTCTTTTCGATAGAGCCTTTCTGTAAATTTTGGTTGGGATTGGTGTTGGTTCTGTCAGGTCGAGTGTCGACCATTTCGACATCTGGGGATACCGGAATTTCGTGAGGTTGTGGGGGTGGGGGGAGGCTGTCTTACCCCTATCTTTGTTGATCAACCTATTGTAATTACCAGATTTATATCACATTATCACATGACTAAGATTAAAAATAGGCGTAGCCAATTACAATTCAATGGTTTAGCCCGTAACATTTACCCCGCCCCCTCTTTAATAGAACGAAATTTTCTCCCAATAAACATTCCAGTGGTGGTTCTTTTTCCAACATTATCCTTACATCCATATTGACGTCCAAAGATGTCCAATGCTATAGTATTCTCTACCTGCGAGCGAGGCTCCCACGTTGGCTCTACTTGCCCTTTCCACTTTACCAAAACTACTGTTTGCATTCCACGACCCCAATGTCTTTTTTCTGATCTTACAATTCGTTCTATTTCCCATTCCTTCTTAGAGCCTGCTGCGTCTATATTAATCTGCGATGGTAAATAATCATCGTGTTTTTGCGAAGGCAAGGGGTCATTTGCAGCCCTTTTGAGTATATCAGCATGGAAGCGATGATGGATATTTGTGGGGACATCCAATTCGACGACATGAGGAGAAATTATTTTTGTTACTTTTTACTTGGCGTGTAGCCAAGCTAGTTTTTTTAAGAGTCGTGGAGTGGACGTGTTTTTCAGATTAAGCCAGACACAATCACCTTCTTTGAAAGCTTCAGACTGTTGCCTACCGCGATTCGCAATATCTTCCATAACCTGCTGCCGTCATGCCATCGAGGCTTCAGATAGGGCCTGGCCTTCTTTAAGTTTATGTTCTAGAGCATCTGCCTTCCTTGACTGCAAAGAACTTTTCGCATGTATGATATCATTACTATTTTCAGAGTTTTTACACAAGGATATAGGTGGTATATGATAACCATACTTCAAAAAAAAATATATAAAAAAAAGGACTGTAACCAAGGGATGAGTTTCTATTATTTATGGCCAATTGGGTCGCTGGTAATAAGTCCGACCAATATTTTTGCGCATATGTAACAAAAGCACGAAGATATGCTTGCACCGCTTGATTTTCTCTCTCAGTGGCACCATCAGTCTGGGGATGGAAAGCTGTTGAAAGTCGTTGTATCCCTAACTTTTCACAGAGTTTACTTCAAAAATCCCCTACCCAATTTGATCCGCGATCTGATATTTTAGCTTGGAGAAACCCGTGAAATCTATAAAAACAGTTGATAAATCTTTTTACGCAAGCTTCCGCATTCATGGTATCCATGGCTTCGAGAATAATTTCTTTACTTAATCTGTCAGTGAATACCATTAAGAAGCTAGGCTAAGATTTCTCAGCCGGTAGATCTGTCATGGATTCTATGGAAAACTCTTGATGGAAACGTTCCGGTACCTGCAAGGGTTTGATGAATCCTCTTTTTTATCACGCCAAACGTGAGTTCTGCCACATGCATCATAATTTCGCACAAATTGTCTTACCATATTACTCATCCGGGGCCTGTAAAAATCACGAGACAAAATACTCAATGTGGATTCTCTTCCAGTATGTCCTTTAACCAGGGAGTCATGTTCTTTCAGAATTAGTGCTGTTTGCAGGGGCTCGTATCCAGGTATTAGTAAACGATTTCTCCATTTGACATGGCCATCATTATCAATCGAGTACTCGGCTATTGACTTCTTACATGTTACTGAGGGTGGAATGTACCTTTTATCTTCTAGTAACGCATGCTTTATCTCATTATATTCATTATAGGCTTCAATAGCCCTGAACCAAAGAAGTTTCAAATTCTCGCCTTCAAATGGTGCTTGTTCATCTTCACTATCTATGGAAGATTTTTGGTTTGAATCTACATGCTCTGTGACTGTCAGCCAGTTGTCTCTAAATAGTTGCATTTCTCGATGTCTACGTCTGGGATCTCCGGGATCTATTGGAGCATCTTGTTCTAGGCGCAAAAGTGCGTCAGGTCTATTGGCTTCTATCAAGCAAAGATTTCCACTGAATTTGTCACTCAGATAATGTTCTTTTGCTCATAAATTATTGTGGATTTTTGTTGTCAGTCAAAATCTCAATTTGATCTTTTAACAACATGAGTTCTGATCTCCAAAACTCTACTGCACGAACAATAGCTAGCAATTACTTGTCATGAATGTCATAGTTACACTTACATGGTGTCAGTTTCTTTGAGAAGTATCCCACGGGTCTGATTTTGCCTGATGAGTCCCAATGAGATAAGCAACCGCCCATAGCCCAACCAGAGCAATCCGTTTCAAGAACCGTTTTGAGGTCAGGATCAAGAAGAGCAAGTGTAGGAGCTGAGAAAAATTTTTGCTTCAAATTCTCAAAAGCAAGTCGGGCCTTTGAGTCCACTTGAATCTTACCTTTTCCTGAGAATTCGTTCTTCGTGTATCTTTGTAGGGGAACATTTAAGCTTGAAAATTTTTCGATAAAGTCTTTGAAGAAATTGGCAAAGCCTAAAAAATCACGTACTCCTGTTTATGTCTTCGGAATTCCCCATTTTTTAATGGCTTCAATCTTATCTGAGTCGACGGAAATTCATTTTCCTGCGGTCACGATAAATCCTAGATATTTTACTTGTTTTTTTGCAAAATTGCACTTTTTAATATTTAATTTAAGTTGTGCATCAGATAGCCGCTTAAATATCCTTTCTTCTTTTTTGAGATGATCTTCCTGAGATTCGTTAATCCAGATAAGGACATCATTTAGGTAGGCAGTGCAAAAGTCGTCCAGGTATTTCCGTAGAAGTTCATTGATCCATCACTACAATGCAGCTGGAACACCTGACAGTCCGGACGGCATAATCATTCATTCAAACTGAACAAGACGAGTCTGTAAAGCCGTTTTCCATTCAACAACCTTTTTTATTCGGATTTGGTGAAATGCAGCGCTAACATCAATCTTCGTGAGCCAGTAGGCCTGAGATATTGATCGGAAGGTTTCCTTGATTAGCAGCAAAGGATAATGATCTTTTCTGGTGATTGAGTTCAAAGATCGGTAATCAACACAAAAAAGTAACCCTCCTCCAGGTTTTTTGACAAAAAAAACAGGCGCTCCGTCTGCGGAACTACTGGCTCTAATCCAATTGCCACCCCTGGACGATAGGGCGAAAGATCACTTGAGTCATTTTGGTCTGGGACTCTCCTTACCGTGTAAAATTCGCTCTCATTTAGATATTCGACGCGATTTCTGCCACATGTTCTGCCCATTCATTGTAGTTGGTTTTCTTAAATCTAGTTCCATCAATTTTATCTGTGAGTTTCTCGCTTATCGACCGGCGCAGCTGCTTAATCTTGAAACTTTCGGGTCACTCGCTTCCCCCGGCATACTCCAATTGTAGCTCTCATTCCTGTAAAAATTGCCGGAAAAACTGAGACTCTCCCTGTTTCATCGAGAAGAGTCTTTGCTCAGCTTTCTCAGCAACAAATTTGTCAAAATATGTTTTATTACACTCCTCTAAAAATTCTCTCCATTTGTAGGTCTGCATATTTCCACATTATCAGAACTAAAGTTTGGGTACTCAAGTATGATGATATGAATAAATGTGGAAGATATTTTTAGATGGGGAATGGTTACAAAGATCAAATAAAGGTAGTTCTGAAGACTATAGAAAGAGATGTAATGATAAGTCAGATAAGGATGAAGGTAATGATATTGATGATTCAAGTTAATTGATGAAGATTGTTATTTTTGATTATTTCTCTTTTTCTTCGTCGAAATCTCTCCACTACTTATATATGAGTTCCATATGATTTGATTCTCGAGAAATAACTTTAGTTTTTCTTTTACTAATAATTCCCTTAAACATTATTCGAGAATTTCTTAGTTGTGTGTTATGACAGAATTCATTTAAGCTTAGGTATAGTGTTCTGCATCTGACTGAGTCATTGGCGTGATGCATTGTGCATTAACCTAGGCATTGTTGTGCTGCATTGAACTGAGTCATTACACTTGATATTTAAAATTGTACTTGGTAATATTGACAACTTATGACTTTAATGATAAGACCCTTAAATTTTGACACAAATCTTATCCAGTAACCCCTAATCCTCTGTCTCTGAGGCTCGGGAATACTTTCATAAATTTTCATGCAGACTGCTTTCTACGTGACTTAAAATGACAGGTATGCCTCACATTGCACCTGAAAATTTTGATAAAGTGGAGTCCATGTCTGGCTATCGCCATCCCACCTCCCAAAATTTGCATCTCTTTCGATTTGATTCCCATTTGAGCTTTGCGAAAGCTCAACTCCTTGGTCTACATCCATCTTGGGCATTATGACAATCTCGCTATTCGGGTATTCGTGAGCGTTAAAGAATGATTCTTCGTGGGGAAAATCTTTATAACTTTCCGGTGTCGTCGCATCTAGCTCGGCAAGCACAGAAAATAAGTCCTTACCTTTGTAAGTTAAGTTAATAAAGTTTCAGTCAAGAGGTTATGGTAACCTTAAAAATAATGGAAATTCAAACCTGCATTATTTGTCCCATGTGTAGCATCTATGACTATTTCTTTGGGTTTTGATACCAGAGTAGATATAAAAGCACCAATTTAAATTCCAAAGGCCCGAAACTCGGAGATCGCGAATACCTCGTGGCTATGCTCACTACTTACTTCTTCTAAAAGATTTTTAGCGGATAATAATTGGTCGCAGTTCCGTCGCCAGTTTTTTTTGTTAAATTGTTGTCATTGATAATAGATCTGGGTTTGGGCAATACGCTCTACACCAAGGATATTCGATGTTTGTAGATTCTGATATATCTCTGAAGAGGTTTGTTAGAGTTGCCACTCGCACATCGAAAAACTCAAGAACCTCGGAGGGAATATTGATATCTATGTATGGCGTATAATATGAATGGCGCATTGTTAAAACTAGAGTTCGGTCTCTAATACTGGGCCTCAATATAAGGCTGCTATTACGTGCAGATCGTTCCATTTTACTTATATCTAGTCGCCTGGTTGATGAACGCTTTGCAAAATAGAATTCGTCCTGAGATCAGTGGAAATAGTATGCAGGATCAGAAGAGGAACTGACTTTTTGATATCTAAATCGAAAGCCGCCCAATGTCCATATTTATTTCACAAACTGATTTATAGTTTGTTTCAAAGTAATTTGACAATTGTATTCTTCCACTAAATCAAGAGAAGAGCAAAAAGGTACGGGAAGCTTGTCTNCATCCCATAGATCTACAGATTCTAATAGCCGCTTCTTTGTGAGCCGCAAACAGGTAATATTTACTGTGCCTTGATTATTTACGTGGAATTCCTCAATAGAGCGCATAGAGCAGCATTTTGTGCGGAATTTAGTTTGTGATTTGGAGACTAAGACGAATGACCCGCAGAGATGAATAGAGATCCTAATGGGAAGGGCTGCGACTCTTCTTTGTTATCTCAGATATACGAACACATTGAGTGTTTGCAGCCGGCACCGCGTGAAGGTGGAAATTTCGACTTCGTCGGCCGAAATGAAAGGGAACGGGCCTTGTAAGCGTCCCTTAATCGTCCCCTCAAAAACGCATATCACAGGAAAAAAACTAAAATGGGGCTCAGTCCACCTATGAGTAGCCGTAAGAGCGCCACGATTCTTGTCACTTTCCGTGCATAAAAATCTGCCCAGTCTGGTATAGCTAAAAACTCTCTTTTTTTTTAATCATTTAATGTGTATGCAGCCTCAAGGCTATGATACATTAACAATGTTTATATACATGGAATGATTCAACTTGACTGTAGGTACACTTATGCCTCAGTTTCCATTTGTAGATGCCACTACGAAGTATGTTCGCTTTTTCTTCGCCAA
>JAHYSP010003304.1:30756-43599 GCA_019455505.1 Pleochaeta shiraiana
ACTTCTTATAAACTTAACGTCAACTTTATAAGCTGTTAATATACAAGATTAGAAACTTATATAGTTACAAAAATCTGGAGTTAACTCTGTGGTATAAAATTTAACATAGATAGGATGAACCAATACACCATGGAATTCCTACCTATAGGAATAGAAATAAAGTGGCTTACGGATTTATTCGACACAAACAGACGAAATCTAAGGCTAAAAAGATTCTGGAATGTCCTATTTTTTAGATGGTCACGGCTCTCATTTCATCATAGACTTCATGAGAAAGAAATCTAATATTTCGGATTTCATCGTGGAAGGCCTTTAAATGAAGATAATATATATACTGCAGAGAGTCATCAGAGATTGCAACTAAAGGAGTATATCTTGATGAGGTATAAGCGTTCATGGAGCAGGATTAAAAAAAATAAAATAAAATAAAATAAAAATTTCACAGATATTGTATGGGTTTTCTAAGATTCAAATTCTTTATTACTACTTTGAAATGTGTACGAATAAACATCGTGATTCATTTATCATTGTGGCCTGAAATTTCAGGAAGATCTGACAAATATAGACAAGTAGGTCATTATTTGCCAGTCAAGGTAAATCTTCGAGGTTTTCAACTCTTCTTTTCTTTTTTGGTGTTAAACATTTTATTTTCGTTATTTTCGTTATTTAAAAATTGATTTTTTTTTTTTTTGGTTCCTAATTTTTCCTCTCTAATTCATAAAATAATAAGTAAACCTCCCGCTGCATCCCCAGTACATCAGCTGTCTTGCTTTCTGATATTTTATCATCACTAATTCTCCACCATCTATCCCCAGCTTTTTTGCCTTTTTGCCGCACATTATTATATATGTTTAATCTTTTGATGCTTCCATTTGTTTCTGTTCTCTTTGGTGTGAGGCTTGAAACTTTTGATAATGTAGTACGAGCGCGCGCTCGTAATTTTGCTATGTCTTTTTTTTCGCTGAGTTTCGATATGTTAGACGTACAGCTATCAGAGGCCACTTGTCCAGGAGCTGCATGTTTTTCTAAAGTACTGGATGATGAAGATGTTGAGACAGGAGATATACTTTTATGAAAAGAACCTTGAAGACTAATATCTATAGATTGATCCTCACTAGTTTGGCAAACAGATGTCTGGGGCTTTGTCATGAAAGAAGGAGTGGCTGAGCTAGTCTTACTGTAAACTTTTGCGGGTTTGAAGGTATTAGGTGTTGAAAATGGTGGATAAATGGTTTGCCGGCGGAATGACTCGTAATGACCAGAATTATGACTACCCTTGTGACAAACCACACTAGAAAGACGATAGAAATTTTGATTTAAGAGCCCACCTAATGGTAGTTGCTCTGGAAATGAAACTTTTGCCGAATTTTTCAATGTACAATGTCCAGCATCGAATATAGATCTCGAGAGATGAATCGCCATCACTTTCGGAAAATTTGTTATCCGGACATGTCTAGCTATCTTACGCTTGGGTGCGAATTTGAGATCTGGCATTTCGATGCTTCCAAGATCTTCTTCGGGATTATTTTCTATTGCTGCTTGGATCACTTCTATAGACTTTTCACTAGTTTTGCGAAAACTTTCAGAAGTAGAGCGCGATACCTGATCTTTGATTGTTTCAAGTGCATGAATAAGACGACATTTTTCGCATTTGAAATCTTCAATATACTCAGTTTTGAACATCTGATCAAAGCAGGAACTGAGTGTGGTTGAGCTGACTTGAGGTAGACTAAGAGTAAGAGAACAGAATGTAGATGTTGTTGGTTTTGGCTTGAAACCACATGTCAGGCACTCAATTTGAGACTCTGAGCCCCCTTCAAGAGGAAATCCTTCTTCCTCTTCTTCCTCTTCTTCTTCTTTTTCTTCTGCATCACATACTAAAGAATTGCATTCTTCGTTTAGAGATGAGTTTTTTAAATTTTTTGCTTCTATCTCTGAGGCACCTGAAGACACTACTTCTATCGAGTCCACACTGTTTACTTCAGAGGTAAGAAGCTCTGTATGTACTTGAGACGAGAGTTCATCAGCTTTCTTAATTAACTCATTTTTGCCATTAGCTATCTTGGCATTGTATCTAGCCTTCTTTCCGGCATGATATTCATCACATAACCGCTCAGCAACAACCTGAAGAAACTCCTGAGCATCTTGTTGCTGTAAGCTAATTTTCTGTCTGAATGCTTCCTCTAATACTTTAATGAATGTCCCAGCTGATATAGTTTTTTTGTAAATTGGACGTTCATTTAAAGCATTTAGAATTTCTTTCAAGCCCTGTGTGACTGTTCCCATTTGTAACCCTTCTAATTTCCATGATGGCATTCCATTTCCTGAAAGATTTTCCGCTACATGCGAATAGATATTGATACCATCTAATTTTCTTCTGTGTGTTTCACGAATGAGATATACTCGGAGGTCGGCTAGGCCAGCTAGGGCTTGAAGGACAGCATTAATGAAACAATCATTTGCTGGATTAGAGAGTCCGACAATTGCTCTCTTTTTAGAGCTTGAATTGATACCTGTAGAGTCTCCATCAAGAAAGAATGTAGGCGCAAATACATATACTAGTGTTATGGCAGCGAGAGATGCACCAGCTGCGTAGGCGACAATAGTTAATTGCTTGTCAGGCATCTCGCGCGAGACTGTACTATTAGAGAAAGTCTCTGAGAGGGGCAGGGAGACAAGAGCGTCGTATCAATTGAATGTTTCCATCCTGTCTCCTATTTTCCCTAAGTCTTTTCGTTGGTTTGTTGGTTTTTTGATCCTTTGGTACGTTCGCTCGTAAATCTTAATGGGGTTGCGCACTATGTTGTTCCTCCCGTCCACCCAGCCGTTTTCATAAATTTTCTATATATTCACAGCTAAAATCTAGGCCCAGTACAAGTGTAAAGCTAAACTGAGGGCTAGAAAATCAACAGTTCTTCAGTTCATGAAATTGAGTTGTTTGTGATTATTGAGCTAAGACAATTAAGTTTCCAAAAGATATCGAGTAGTAAGTACGTCTATCATGCCTGAGCAGGGCCTTATACCCTAAAAGTTTCCCTGTCAGAAATACCATTTATTCATTGGCTCCTCTTAGCTTAGATGCCCCACATTAATAAACTTTGGGAGCGTCATTATTCACCTTAAGTACGATCGCTTAAATTCGCTAAGATATTATATAAATGATGATGGATACGGTGAAATCCACAATTAAGATTAGTTGAACGTTATATTTAACGATTTGAGCTCGGATTTTATAGGAAAAGAAAAAAAATTTAAATTGTTCATTGGCCAATTTGACGAGTCGAAACTTTTACTGGAATGTAAAGAGACGCCTGACTCGTCAATTTGGTCGAGGGAGACCCACATAAATTTTATTTTCCGAAGTAATCCTAGCAAGCCCTTGCTAGCTTCAGCTAGCAGGCTTTTTAAAAATAAAAGGTCAGACAGGGATCGAGACAATAACTAACCTCCATCTAGACTCTGATTGGTTCAGCTCAAGCTTTGTTAATTTATATTAGAGTCATCAATTTATGGAATGTAATTACGCTAGGTCCTCTCCGGGTTTCAACTCTATATATATCAGTCAACTCACTGTAGCCAGGCTATGGCGTACTGAATTCATAAGAATATTCAAATAGTATTTTGGAGGATTAAATAAAGCAAAAGCTTGGATGCTTAGGTAAAAGAGTAGATTCTAAGAATTACGATATCAACACTATTGATACTCAATTTCTTCAAATTCCTATCGTCAAATATCTAAATTAGACGTCAACTATCGACTCATAAAAAATAATCTTTTCTACTTAATAACTTTGTAGTTAATATAATCAATCGTATTTATTACCGAAATCTTAAACTCTTTTAGTGAGTTTGTTAGTGTTAAACTTTTGAGAATCAATCATGAAAATGTTCAACTTCCTAGAGTATAGTGAAAAAGAGAGAGAGATTTTTTTTTTTNGGAAAATATAGACAAATTCATTTATTATATGAACAAGTGATAATTCTAAGCTTGTTGCAATAACACTCGTACTAGCCACCTAGGTTAAGGGATGAAAGTATCACTAATAGAAATTTTCTGACGCAGAATAAACAGATAGTTTCGGCATAAATACTCTTGTTGAAGCATGAGAATACTTATACAATCTGTATCAGGAGTAAGTAGTCTATTTTCAACCAACCGGTTGGCAGAGAATACAAGAATTGTCAAATGGCGTAAAGTTTTTCCATGATAATCATCAAGAAACATAGACATTGCGCGATGTCCCTTAAAAAAGAGTTCTAACACAGTGGATATCTCTAAGAACTTCAGGAAATCTTTAAACTAGGGATATGCTGCGGTCTCCTTATAGCAGGCAATCGCTAAAGCGCGCGAATTAGCTTTCTCTATTCAATAGCGCTACGAAATGAAATAAACTCGAGTACCATGTCCAACGACCCTACTACAACAACCTATCATGTTGATAGTGGAGACTCAAATAGAGTTTAGAAAGGGTCCGCTAAATTTAATTAGGCATGATCTACAATGAATTAAAGTTTATCCCCCGTATTTATGAAAAACTTTGTGAAAATTATTATGAAAATTTCTTCAGACCGATCAAGTTGATGTTAAGTCTTTCTTTCAAGCTAAACAATTTACAGAGAGTGATCTACTGCATAAATTTTATGAAAATGCGATAATGATGTCTAAAACTTAGTAATTTGGGAAAATATTGACTTAAAGAAGCTACATATTTATTGTGAGGTCCTTCACTGTGGAGCGAAATAGATCGTTGATTCCCGTTGCATAAACTCAGATATTTCTGCTGACTCTAGTCTTTCATACGGTCCCAGGTAACCTCTATCGGGTTAAGACCGGAAATCTAAGGTGGCCGCGATATCGTACTATGTCTGTCCTCAATAGAGGTAAAAACTTATTTTGACCAGTCAAGTTGAAGGGGTCATTGAATTAGCTTGAAATTTACCTTGCAAAGATCTACAAGACCCTGTTCAAGCCCGTCAATTTCTGTTTAAAGCAATTATAGACCCTGATCAAAATGAGTTTTTATCACTTTGGAGGATAGACATAGTAGAAAAGTTCCACTCCCTGAACACTTCCACTATTCACACTGATACGAGCGCCAGAGTGTTATTCTCCATCACCGAAATCTATAGCCTTATCGAGACCATACTATCTAGTGGGGGTAATATCTTCTTACAATACTCTTGGGAGTCGATAGATTCCCATTTCTTTTCTCAGACTCAAACAGAGATCTTTCTTTTGCCCTGCAAAAGAGTCCCAAAACATCTGACAGAATTTGTTTCTCAGTTTTTCTCCAAAACAGTCGCCATCATATTCTTTATCTTTCTAATTACCATTCTAAGTCCATAAAGATTGCTGTCTTAAAAAGTCTAATACTAAATTCTCCTGCATTCTGAGAATCCTGGACCCTGACCTCATCAGTTCAGGTAATGGAGTCTCAATCCTCGGGGATCCAGTCAAGATAAGCTTCGGCCATTTTTCTACGTTTCATCCTCGTCTCTGGAGTAACCAGACTTTCTGTGCGCAGGACGGCGCTCATGGCATCTCTTCCGAAGATCTTTTTGTACGATACGCTCACTGACACCCGAATGCCGGAGCGGAATTTCCTCGGAGAAATTCGAAGCTAGACAGCTTTCTGATCATAGCTTTTGCCAACGTCTTGGAGACGATGAACCTAAGGAGATTATTTAATGTTGTTTCATTATTATTCTGATATTTGGTTCACAGGTATAAATTGAACTATAGATAGTTTTCTGTATCGAGGCGAGAAAGGTGGTATTAAAGGTCGTATCTTAAGTGGATTCATTTATGGAGTGAGATTAGTCATAAATAATTTCATATGTTTGGTTAGTGATTAGCGCTCTATGTTAAAAATTAAATTTCCGAAACAGTTGCTTCATTGAATTGGATTATATTAACTAGACTGGTGATTGATGATGATGACTATAATGATCGTGGTGATATGTGAAGTAGATATAGAGAATTGGATGGGGTTTGAGATGGTGAAAAGTGTGTAAGGCAGTTAGTTAGTGGAATGGACTATGTTGGTGGCTGAGGAATAAGGAAAGAAAGTTGTGCAACATGTTTGCTGCCCGATTAACAAAGCTAACTATTTAGACTTTGATTAGTCTATGACTAGCAGGGCTATGACCCTTGAAGCGAGATATTTCTTCATTCTTATCCACTACTAGCTTGATAGCCGTTTTGATACAACGGTACAAGTGTAGATATAGCACTGCATAGAGTCTAGGGTCTGCTGGATGCAGTGCTATTTCTACTCTTGAGCAGTTGTACTCGTGATACAGGTACACCATAGCATGGGTAATCCGATGTCCCTGTCTCTGCCTATATTTGAGCTATTTTCAAGGGTAACCCTACTAGCCTTTACCCTCTGTTAGAAATTAGGGCGTCTCCCCACTCCTCATAACATGCTTATATTTCTTTTCTTTATTTCTAATAATTTCCCCTCAAAAGTTATCAAAACCATATAAGAACCAAAGTTTTCTTGCCAGAAGAAGTACGATTCCCCGTTAACCCACGGAGGTCTAGATCAAATATAAAATATTAATTTTACATATTTGTGTGAAACTTGCTCAACCCCTCGTCGCTCTTCACTGACCAAACATCAATGCCTACAAGTAAGAATTAGCCCAAAATGAATTTAAACTTCCCTGATTATTCAGTAGGTATCTACACTTTATGAAGGTGGTAAAACTAGACAATAGATCGCTCTGCAACTTAGAGTTAACCAAAAAAAAGTCACCAATGCCATCAAACGAGCAGAAAGAATGCCTCCGAAGCCATCAGGTCAACGGTCAACTCTTACCAGCTGTAAAATCTACGAATTAGAGGACTTCGTTTGCAGGTTCCAAAAACGTCATTTGACGTTTTTGGAACCTGCAAACGGCCCCTTCAATGAATGGGGCGTTAGCGAGGACGTCATCATAAAAGAACTCAAAAAGCGAGGATACTCTCGATATAGAGCTGTTCAAAAGCCTTGGTTAATAGAGATTACAAGAAACAAATGGAAACAGTGGTCAGAGGCTCATCGTTTCTGACTGTTGAAGACTGATCAATGATACTCTGGACCGATGAAACTTGGCAACACGACCGACGGTTTACGAATATTTTTCTTATAAGAACATTTAGGCCCACCAAATTCTTCAGAGAAGCTTTCGCGAGCTAATCAAGGAATGTAGAACAAGGAAAGACTGAACTGTAATTCTACGGTTGATAAATTCCGAAAATAAAATGGTTGGATGTTTTGGGATAGTTTTGTGGTATCTAAAAATGGACCAACACTTTTTTGGGAGAAGAGTTGGGCACCATCGACTCGGAGCAGTACTGCAGAAGAATAGTCCCCAAGATAGCTGATGAGTCCAGTAGGAGACCTGGGATCTTATTAATGCAGGACAATGCTCCTCCACATTCTTCGAATACGACTAAGATGGAGTTTCGTGCAAGAGGTATTTCCTCTATTGAATGGCCTCTCTACTCTCCTGACATAAATTCGATAGAATCTGTCTGGAATAAAATGAAGTATTTCACCCAGGACAAATACCCTGATTAGGGTGAAGGAAACCAGCGGTCATCCCCTGAGATTCGTGAGACTGTTGAAAAGGCATAGACTCGGTATCTTCTGAAGATCCCATAAATCTTCTTCAGAACATGCCAGCTAGATGTCAGGCTGTTCTCGATGCTGGTGGAGGATCAACACAATATTAATATTAATTATTTGTAGTTCTAAAAGAATTATATTTAATTGAGCCTCTAGGCTATGACATTATTATTTGTAGTTACATGTATGTAAAAATAAGAATTTTTGAATGTTTTTTGTTTGTGCTTATCGTCCTTATTGAGTCTAAGACTATAAAGGACAAGAGATCATGACTACGTGATTTAGATTAATAAGACACTCACACTCAAAACATCATCTTCGAATACCACTACGAGAAATGAAGTTACCTTCTGTACTTCTCTTCCGTGAATATCCACTAAAGGGAAAATTCTCAATAAACCTTTGGTAGTTCAAGTGTACCTCCATCATCGTATACATTTCACTTCCTAAGAAGGTAGGGTCTACTGGATTCGAATCAGTGGTCTTCCGTCTCAAGTGGGGCTGGTGTCAAAGCTACCCAAACTCTACTTAGAAGGCCAGCCCGGATGGCATACCACTACACTATCCGACCCAATTTTTAAATGTAACAATTCACATCAAAATTGATTCAAATATGGGGGCTATAATATGGAGAAATGGACAGATACCTTCACTTTTTGCTATTTCATGAAGGGCCAATTAAATTTAGAGTCGAGAGCAGATCTTATTAATTTCCAAATAGCGCGAAGTTTTAGAAGTCAATCAGATACTACAAAACCCCTGACAAATCCCTGCTAGCCCCATGCCTATGGTGACAGGTACCTTCAATTACCCATACTATAGTGTACTCTACTACCAGGGCTGATTCTGCGTCATAGGGCCAAACCCCTTTCCAGGAACGCCCGTTAATCGTTCCTCAAAAAAGTTGTGTAACGGGGTGCTTCTAGGAACACGAGGCGTGAACATAATGAAATAATGAAATTATTTAACATGAAGAGCAGCAGCCTCGTTTACATCAATTCGCGCCATCTTGTTTAAAATTCACCCTGACCGACTGAACGCGCGATATCTCCTTTTCCACAAGAACACAGTGTGTAATTGGAAAGGTTGCGGATCAAAACATGATACTGTAAAAGAGTTTCCACGTAAGCTCTCTCTAAAATAAATGTTTTAATGTCAGGTACCAAGACCTCTAACGCTAAGTATCTACTTGTCAAGAATTTAATACAAGTTTACCGTCATTCGAGTCTTGGGCTTTCTCAGTTATTCGTGAGTGGTCACTGAAAATGGGGATTATAAGTACAATAAAAAGCATCTCTAAAACTAACAAACTGAACTACATAAAATTATCTTACTAATCTTGACCACCCCCCAAAAACAATAGATAAGGGATCAACAAACCTATCCCAAGTATTTGGTATTGCTGGCTGCCGTTACCCCCGCGTAAGATCTGCCATAACCTCTTCTATCTCGCGATAAGCTCTTGTTTACCTGAATTTCTCGAAAAATCTCCAATTATTATTTGAACGCTAAAAGGAGTCAGATTAGCAAAATTTTTAATAAGCTTCGTTGCTTCGTCTACTTGGATTACAGGGTCAGGCTGGTCTGGTTAAGGCGTAATAAATGAATCAGTTTCGAAACTCAAATCACCTTCGACGGAGGGTATCTCATCTTCGTTTGAGTAGGACATTATATCTTCAAGTGAATTTTCTTGCGGAAGAAGAAACAAACCCTCATTGACACATAGCTGCGCATCTACCCAGAAAGAAAAAGTACGTTGTCCCAAGGCCCAGCTCAACGGTCCCAAAAACATCCCGGCCTACCCGGTTACTATTCGCCTCAACCCTTATCACCCCAGATTTCTTCAACTCTACCATCAATTTACTATCCAAAAATGGAAAATAGTAATCATGCTCGAGAATTAGGTATGCTCGTAAAATTACATATAGATGATAGAATGTATAGCGGCAGTAATGATAATATAGATGAAAAACTGCTATATTTTTATGATACTTGTCGAACAGCTGGAATACCAGGTACTCAAGAAGCCTTAGTTGAAGCTTTTTCCAAAAATTTAATAGGAAAAGCTCTCGATTATTTTTATTCCAAGATTAGCGGTAGATGGCATAACTTCATAACAATGGTAAACCTAGTGAAAAATCATTTTGAGATGGCTGAGAAGCGTCAAAAATTGCTAACGACCTGGAACATGACTTCTCTAGATAATAAAATTAAGTAAAATAGCCATAAGTTCATTGACGAATGTTTTGAGCTCATGCTGGACAATCTACAACATATCCAACATGGACTGTCCATTCAATATCAAACAGAGGGTATGCTGCGAGAACGTCTAATCAACGCTTGTATAAATGCTAGAGAATGTGTATTTGCAACCCAAAGACCTGTTACCCCGTTAGAGGGCTTGATCGCTGACACAAGGACATCTATTGAGACCTCAAAACAAATGACTAAAAGAGAAAATCAGTTATCAGTCGGGGAACCAAGTACATTCTATACGGATTGTCAATATCTTGGTGGTCTTCGTTCTAAACAATCTATTCGACCAAATTATCCACGATCCCAACAAAAGGGGTATAATCGAAGTAAGAAATGTTTTGTTTGCAATAAGCCAAGTTGTTGGTCAAGCCATCATTCAAAAGAAGAACGTGAAGAATCTATTCAAAAATTTAAGCAAAAACTGTGGGATGCAAAAAAACCCATCAATAATCACCGCATTCAAAAGTAAATCACCGAATTCGAAGTCAAGCAAGAATCGTCCGAAGACTTAGATGATATAAGCGCTCTCATTGTTAAACTATGTTAGTATTATGTCACGAGTTTCATATCTGAACCGTTTTTATGGTCAAGCTTATTTCTATGTTTCATTTGAATAAGGTTCCAACTTACTCTCCAAAATGGACAAATAGCTCTTGTTCTTGGCACTCTCGAAACAATTCTTTTTGCATTTGACAGTCGACATTCTTCACATACAGATTTCTCCGGTTTTGCCGTCGTCATTTTACAGCCCCTAGTTACAAGAGGAAGTTTCAGTAGAGCCTCTTTATACAAGTGTCCCATCCTTACATGCCAGTCATCAAAGCTTCTAGCCTGAGTTTTCGCAGCTCGTGAAGAATTACTATGCTGTTCATTCGATTCTAGTGCCGATTCTGAATCTTCAGTTCCATGATTATCGGTTGCATATACATGATTTTGAATTGATGTCGGATTATACTCTAAAACCCATTGGTTAAAGAGCATCGGAGTATCTGCAAAGTGTTTTCCATTAAATTTGAGGATTGATAATTCGGTGTCCCAGTGTATACCAGCTTTATTTAGCAGTCGAAGGCTTGTTACATTAGTGTGTAGAGTTGGAACGAATGCAACATTTATAAGTTGCAGAGGCCTCCCGTTTGGATATTGGGTGCATTTAAGATAAATGATAGTCTTACCATACCCTTCTATTTGGATCTGACTTTCTCCGGCCCATAACACCTCATCCTTTTTGTTTATTGGATCGAATTCAATAAATTTCGAGATATCATTGCACACATGTATTGTTGCTCCAGAGTCGAGTATCCAGCTACTCTCAAGGTCATAAATAGGTTTCTTGAGCTCACTTGAGATTTGAAATGTTGAATTGGCTAAGTTAAACGCTGTTAGTTTCCCTAGTGAAGCCATTGCAACAGTAGGTGGAGTTTCTGGACGATCAGAAACATACGACTTTTGAGTTTTTTCTTTACTTGTTTCTCCTGGAGGTTTATATTCTTTTCTCCACTTCTCTACAAGTTTTCGAAAATCTTCATCCGTTGAAAGCCTTTTTTCCACCTTCGTCATCCTTTCGGGGTCTAGAACTTGCTTCCAGTATTTTGCAGCTTCCGGTATTAAGTAAGCACAGTACTTGATCGTTTTGTTATACTTGTGCTTCGATCCACATGGACATTTTAATTTTGATTTGTGCTGGTCAGATGACTTACTAGATGGCTTCATATCTTCGGCAACTGAATGACCATGCTCGTTTTGTCCTTGTTAAGTCGGAAAAGCTCCATGTTGAGGTTGCTGTTTAAGCAAGTTTGAAATGTTCCGGCGATAGTTCCTAAAAATGATAAGTAGTTCTGGAAAAGTGATTTTATCACCCATCGAGAGTTTGAGCGTCCAGCTGGTTGCAAACTGTGGGTCCAAAGTGTTGACTGAGTTAAGGAATTTGTACACAGGTTTTGAGCCTTCAATGTCTGATGATTTTATTCTGGCCATTTTGTTGTATGTTACCTCCCAATTATGCAACCATTGATTGACTTCCATATTAATAGTCCAGTTCGTTTGTAGAGCTTGCCATTCAAGCTCAATTTCTTGCCTCCGGATCTCGTCAGTTGGCGCAAATTGGACAGCCAGATTTCTTAACATCTGATGAACTGTGTCACAGTCATATGTAAAGGTTATGTTTGTAGGATGAATCGATTCTTGTAATTTTATACGAAGGTCGGAAAGCGCCTCTCTCTGTTTTTCGTACCTTTTGAGATCTCTCACATATTCTTCCTTGAGAAAAGCATACTCATCTTTTTCGTCGATCGTCAATTCTGAAATTTTTGTCGAAGTGGAACCTGTTGATGGAGTTCTTACGTCATTTGGAGTAGGCCTTTTTGGCTCCTTTAACTGTTCCCGTTCTGAATCCTCAAGTTCAGGGTTGACGAATTTCCAAACATCATATTTCAAAGATGTTGTCTTCATCAATTCTATCCAAGTGTCCCATTCTGCCTTTGTGTGCAAAATAACTACTTGTTTATTAGAGGTCATTTTTATTTCTTTTTTTTGTTTGAACGTTCAATAATTTTGTAAAGGAATAATTATTTATCAGATCAATTTATCGACAGCGAGTTGTAAAAGAAGATAGAAGCTAGTGCGTCTACGAGCAATCCGGGCTCATAACTGTTAGATTACTCGAAAAGGTTATTTCTAGAATGCATTTAATCCCTCATCTAATTTCTATGTACAACTTGCTCATTATATTGATATCTATCCCTCTCGGATATGACACTAGCTAGCTTGACTCAAATGTAGATCTGTTTCGTATCGGTTGTTTATCATAAGATAGATGTTGAAACAGAGTAGAGTTTCGTCTTGACGGTAGACTCAACTGTTTCAACAATACTAACATCTGTGGTAAGGACACGTAGACTACATTTGAGTCAAGCTAGCTAGTGTCATATCCGAGAGGGATAGATATCAATATAATGAGCAAGTTGTACATAGA
>JAHYSP010003310.1:356-11606 GCA_019455505.1 Pleochaeta shiraiana
CCAGACCCTCATAAGAGAGCTGGAGGTTCGTAGGGGACACCACGTACAGGTGTTGAGTCGTCGACCCCCGTTGAGTATGAAAAATATACTCTGCAAGCTGTGTCTATCTATTATTATGCTAATTGTTTAAATAATTTTTCATTACATTATAATAATCTTAAATCAATCACTTCTGTTTGCTATTCATTTTTCTCAGTTCACATTCAATGAAAATTACAACTGCTGCCCATTTAATTTGCACAAAAAAAACTTACCTGTTTTTCAGACATAAATTGCTGCGTCTTTGAGTGCCCGAATTAACCACAAGCGCCAAAACTTCTCTGACTTGACTGTCCGTCTAAACTTTCAAATGCAGAAGGATCAAGTCTATTTGATCTTTCAATACGCTGAATAGCCCCTATAGGTCTTCCTCTAGGTTATGATATTATGGGGTTATTAATAAAGGGAGTAGGCGATTCCAGTATATCCTTAAGCGTCTATGTATGATGAACTTGCTGATAAGGCGTAAGATGGAGATATTTTTTTTCCAAAGCAAGAATGAGTTCTGGATGTGAACTCTCAGGTGGGAAGTTAGGAGTTTGAGGAGCTACAAGATGCCACTGGCCGTGAAAGCTGTCGATAGTCTATGGAATTCGCAGCTCTAGTGCGGTTCGTATTTTTTAGCAACAAGGTATTCCCATTGGGCCGTGAGTTTTTGACAGCAGGTGCTAGGGTCTCGCATACGAACTACCATTTGATGTTGTTCTATGCACCTGTCTAATTCAAAGAACGATATATGATGATAAAGATCATTGAAAATAAAACCAGACCGACTGTTCCAGACTCGGCAGCTTTCAAAAGCTTCTCTACTTTTCCAATCATTATACTCATGATCAATGGCTAGAGTTATCTTATTGAAGACGCTCAAACAGTCACCAGTACTGGTTGTGAGCCATTGCTTAAGAATTGAATGAAACCCTTCAACCCGAGAAGAATTGATTTGACCAAAGTGTCTAATAAGACTAGTCCATGCTTCCCTGAACTTTTGTTTTTTTAGGCATATATTTTTGGTCGATATATGCTGTTAGTTCGGGTTCTTAAATAGACTTCATACGAGCCGATTTTAATTCGAAAGCAGGGGTGGAGGGATTATCGGTTAGAAGGAGGGCGTTCCAATCAGACATGGATTAGTATATAGAATAAACAGTATAAATTAGATACATGACCACTAAACTAACAAGCCATCCAGGGCTATTAGGTACAATTTATTTCCATATTTAACTTATACCAGTTCGGACTAGCGTATAAAGCGTTTAACCCTGGTCAGAATATTTTTATTTTTATACCAACGGTACAAAAAATGTGCTGTGTCTAGAAAAATTGAAACAATTGATGCAGATAACGCAACATTATTATCTGTAACTACTGTTTCTAACGAAGTGGGTAGTTCGTTTAATATGGTATAAAACTGGGACAAAGCTCATCCATAAGTTTCTTCAGTCATTTGATAAGAAATCATATGCAGCCTTGAAAGTGGTGTTACACACCGTTGTACCAATAATGTGTAGTAAGGACATTCTGTACCTGGTAGCTGAGTTAGTATATGACATGAGCTAAAATCAGGTACTTACCGGTTAGTCTTGTAGGCATAATCCATTTATTTCTATTGCAGAATGAAAACTTCGTGCTATGTCGATAGATTTTGATTATTCAGAGATAAGACATTTCACACGATCTTCGCTGTCTTTTTTCATCTTATACCATATTCTATTTTAAAACCATTTTATCGAATTGAAACTATCTTTTGCTGTATGTACAGCATCAGGAAACTGTACTTTCAGTGTTGCTAGAATATGCGCTGGTCAAGATTCAGTCTGTAGCAATGAGCGAACAATAACCTTATCTTGCTCAGAGAACTGTCTATCGGAAGCATAGGCAATGGGAGGATATACAGGATGGTTATGCTCATCATTACAAATAGTCCGATACCAGTTTTATTCTCCTGTAGCTCTTTGAGACCTTGCTTAAAACGTATAGTCAATCTTTCTTGTTGAGCTTTTCCGTGCATTACTCGCATTCCCGAGCAGCTTGCTACGATTTCGCCTGTTTGAACCACCTTGAGCACAGGAATACACAATCATACGCACTTTTCGATTTTCTTTCGATTTGTTAAAATTGAGTGAGTTTCCATTAGCTGGTATACAGCACTTTTTTGCGAATCCGTGTAGATCTCGTTCCGCACTGTAACGGTCTGGGAATGTGGTTGATGATTGGATTGACATTTTCAAAATTTAGAGGTAACGATTAAATGAGGTGGTTGGGGATTTACGTTAAATGAAATGATAAAGCACAATAGTTATTTTTGAAAGTGAATAATGAAGATGGAAATGCGGTTAATCAATATACTATTAACAAAAGAAAATGTTCATCCGGATATACACTGGTACAAGGGTAGATATAGCACTGCATAGAGTCTAGTGTCTGCCGAATTCAGTGCTATTTCTACTCTTAGGCAGTTGTAAACAATAACGGAGCTTATTTCCAGAGCAACCTATTGCTGGCCGATATTGTTGACCGAAAATTAAGTGACTATCGCATTTCATAGAAGGGGGCGATAGTGCACACAGCAATTTTCCTCGCTTAGTTAATTCGTTCACGCCACGAACGTTTCTAATCATTACGTTTTGTTTTTTCTACTGGAGACCATAATAAAAATTTTGTCAAAACTATTTAGATAAATTTACTTATCAAGAAAAATGGAAATTTCACGAAGCACACTTACCTCAACATGTCACGATGGAACAGAAACTGGAATTTCAGTGAGCGTGTGATACGGATTGTCCTCTTGAAAAGAAAATACAGACGCTGTGTCGTTCGATCTAAGCTCCCTATAATAGAAGAAAGAAAGAGGAGACGAAAGGAATGGGCAATAGAGCAATGGAATCAAATACTTTGGAAGTATGAAACTTGGGCGACTGGAGGTCAGCATTCAAATATTCGGATCACGAGAAAAGTATACAAGAAAAAGACGTAAAAAATTTCTAATCATACATTAGACGAGCGAGGAGTTTCACAGCGACTGTGTAGCTCTCCGAATACTCAAGAAAAATTAGTTGGATGTTATTGGGGGATATAGGGTTCTGTAACCTCGGAGAAGTAAACTCAGAGGATAGTATCTCTTATCAACGAGGTAATAAGAAAAAACCTTCAGTTGCTTTTAATGCAGGATAATACACCTAGTCACTCTGCGCGTGACACCTTGGATTATCTTTGGCAAGCTGATGTATTACCTATTGAATGGCCTTCATTCTCTCCGGACTTAAATCCAATAGAGCATCTGTAGGATTTTATGAAGAGCGGCCAGGGATTCAATAACCATTGATGATCTCAGTAATCTGATTCACAGCTTGCCTGCAAAGTTTAAGGTGGTAACCGATATAGATGGGGGACACATATGCCATATTAAGGTATCTTTGTCAGTTTTTGAAGAGATCAAGGGGATTTGTAAATTATTGTTTGTGTAGCAGACCAGAATAGTTTGTAGCTTTTCGGTCTAACTTCATTGTTGTGAAACAAAGATTTTAAAAAAATTATACTAAATCTCTACAATATAATTTTTACATAATTTTTTTTTTTTTTTTGGTCAGAGCTGTATTTTCCCATATAAAATTAAACTTTGAGGGATGATTCCTTCAGAATAAGGTGTAGTGTGAAATATTTTTAGATGTGATACCCCGATCGATATTGACTTTATACATAACTTTCCCTAAATATACTGTAGTCATTGAACTTTTTATTCCTTTGAAATGCCGTTTCTTTCTATATGTATGTATATTATACAAATTAACCGAGTCCATCTGATAATTTTGTAGTTGATAGCGAGGGTGAGGGCAGAGGGGCAAGGGAGGGACGTAAAATTAGGTCCGAGCGCCTTAAAATGATCGCAAATACATGTACAACCATCGAGGGGTAGTCTTCGTACCTGATCTTTCGACAAGGGATTTTGAAGTCGATCATTATACAATAATTTATGCTTTCCAAGTTGATCTTTCTCTAGTCTGGAAAAATTAGGTAACTCTCCAAACTCTAATCTAGACATTGGGTGAGCGATTTCACAAATTTCTAATATTCGACCTCAGTAATTGAGCAAACTAGGCGTGTTTTTAATGAACCATTGTGGAATTTCATTAAATTGATTTACTAATTATTAATTCATACCTACTCTGCACCTACTAATTTATGTATCCACTTAGAGCTCTGATAACCTCTTCACACCTACCTTGCATTTCCCCAAGAATATTCAGGAGACGCTCGAGTTGAGTATACACATTCCATGCCTCCTAAACAATTTGACGTGCCACGTTCACATGTCGCTGCCTTCCTTTCTTTAAATCCCCATACGTAGAATATATATTATGAGTGAATGCGCTCCACATAGATTCGATATAATTCAAGTCGGGCGAGTAAGGTGGCCAGGCGATCAGTTCGATCCCATGCTGTATGAGATATTCTGTCACAACTGCTGCATTGTGCACAGGAATATTATCATGTATGAAGAAAAGGCCGACTGAATATTCTGGGTTTGATTTTATAAAATTAACAAGTTGGGGAAGAATATGTTGACGATTTCCTTCTCCCGTCGTTTTACCCGCATCATTTTTCCCAGAAATTTCAGGGGCCAGCATGAGCTCCGGCAAAAGAGCCCCCATAACTCAAGGAACTGCCTTTACTGATGCAGTCGACAGTACAAGTACTTTCGTACTCTTCATTAACATTTTTCGGCTATCAGCAATCGATAATCTCTTTGGCCATTGATTACAATGAGACTGGCCATTCTTTTAACATTCTGTGACGTGACCCGACTGTCGATAATATAGGTCTCATAGATCCAACAACATAAAAACCAGTCTTGAATTGTAAATTGAATTTGTTAATTGGTCCATAATATTCGCCTCGCTTTGAAAACATTCGAAAGCTAGGGCTTGCATCGAGCGAGCCTCTGTTCGTATCTTCTCCGCGTGAGTGCAATTGAAATTTCATTTATTACATCCCCTCACACAGAAAATTTCATCGATAGTTCATGGTATGACATTTGGCGGGTTCCCCGAGAAGAGCGCACAAATGTTACCAGCTCGTCTATTTGAGAAGGAGTAAGTACCGGAGGCCGCCAAAAGGATTTTTTAGGCGGGGCACGACCGGAGGAAATTGTCCTCTTGACTTGATTCCTGCTGATCTTTAGTCTCGCGGGAATATCTTTTTTTGTGTGCCGCAATATGAAGCGTTAAAATCTATGTACAATTAAATTACACTAAAATTTAGTTTCCTAGTATGCTAGACTCACTTTTAACCACTGATCTCGGGTTAAGTTGAGCTCATGAAGGTTTGATATTAATGCTTGAAAGTCTAAGGATGAATGCATTCTATGAGGAAAGTTATTTAATTAACCCAAAGACGGATTAACTATAAAACCAACCTAAAAAGTCGGAGAGAAGATATATATTTTTTCAAATGTAAGCAGAATGAGTTAAATAGCATACACTTGTACAAGGGTAGATATAGCACTGCATAAATTCTGGTGTTTACCGAACGTAGTACTATTTCTACTCTTGAGCAGTTGTATGAGTTCTTGGACGTTGCGGAATATTGAAAAATTTGAAACTTATAGCAACAGGTTGTGGTGTAAAATGATGAAACAGATGTGCAAGGGATGAGGTTGAGAGAGAAGAGCAGGTGTGCAATGAAAAAGATGTAAGCTCGTTTAACATGAATTTGAGCCTTGTATCTTATATAAAGTACCTGGCATATACCTCTACATGTGTCCACAGAATATGGGGCGATTAATACCCATCAGTAGTTGAAATCGGTTTGCGAATAACAAAATCCAACCTTAGCCATACTAAGACATAATAAACTTCAACAAATCTTCGTTTGCTTTCTGGACTTCTAGTTCGGAATTCTTTACATTTACGACCCCAAAAAAATACATTATGCCGTTACTATTTATTCTTTCAGGCCAAATCACTCTTTTTTCTTGTTATTGGTTTGTTTCGCCATTTTTGGTGACTTGATGCCCAATTTTAAGTGGATTTGATTGACTTTCCGGCTAAGGTTTTGATTTATTGATTGATTGATTGATTGATATAGCTTTGGTTCTTCAAAAAAAGAAAAGCCCGCAGAATGATTTTATACGGGATTTTGTCTTTCCTCCTGCAGATTATTACCTGACGCCAACACTTAACATTTATATAATATCAAGCGGTTAAAAACTTGCATCTCTAAACTTGTCTTGTCTCTGGGCGTTAAAAGTTTCAATAGTCGTCGTCCAGGCTCCTTTCAGTCCAATCTCCTGAAACCACATTCAACGTGATTTTTATGGGGGAGTGTTTTATTGATTTGTTAAGTTTTTTCACGATTGTAGATTTGCCGCATACTACCATTATCAACCAAGCTGATAATGATTTTAATGATGATTGAGATGATTAGATGTGATGATTTTGTGGGAAGTGATTTGTTTGTTTTTGATCGGTCGATAACTTTTAATCCATTTTGGGGTAATTATAGAAGTTTTAACGAATAAAAAAAAGTAAAGTTTTAATTAAAAAAAAAAAAAATTCAATAAGATCTCGTTGGAATGAACTGATTATAGAAAAAAAAAAAAGGATTAATTTATTTTAGTAGACAAGATATTTCCCTCAATCAACTTTTTCATAGATTTCACTAACAAATATTAAAATTCAACTTAACGTATGTATATAACTCGAATTCTTTTGGGTCTTTGTTTGTTTGTTTGTTTTATTTACAAACAAACAGGTGATACAGCTAAAATCTCTTCGATTTTAGATCTAGTCTAATCATCTAAACTTCACCATACCTATTCCTTTCAACCATAGATTATTTTTCAGTGATTGATTTCGTCGACAAGAGTGTTACAGGGCGAGGCTTGATATATTGTGACTGGGAGCTTGGATCACAGCCGTCACATAATGTATTACCTGACTGGTGCTTACAAATAGATTAGCTTCAGACTTGTCTAGGTAACGAGCAAGTTAGATAATTCGGGACGCGCTTGTCATAATTAAGCTGACCACGCTCGACTGAAATCACTAGCTACTTTCTATCCATGTATGTGTTTTTATGCATGTAGTCGAATTTGACTTATTAGAATCACAGGAAAATATAATCTACTCTAGGTATTGCTTTAGAGATTGTATGATAAGGCACTCATCTTTAACCTAAATTACGGTCACTCGTAATCTTCAATTTATGTTCAAAGTAGATGTCAAAAAATTTTAGATGTCGATTACTTCCTACTACTTAGAGAGGACTACGATAGCCTTGATCATACAGATACCTTCATTCAAATCAAGTTGCGGAGTATTGTCATCGCCACCCTTGAGGCCAGTATTCTCTCCCTCGTAATCTTCAAAAGTTAGCGATGTCGTCTTCGGAAAAGTAACAATCGGATCCTGACCTGACTTGATATCTATCGAATGTGTTAAGGAACGATGACCCCGTGTCCCAAGCGGAAAAGTCATTCCTTAGTTTAGAAAAAACTTTGCCTCTGCCGATTAACATTCGAGAAAATTTTCGACATATTTGAAATTTTCTAGTAATTAAATATGATATGCTTACAGTTTAAAAAGACGATTAATGATAAATTTCGAGCGTACACATGTCCACTTAGACTAGTGTGATGAGTCTGAAGATCCTGGGGCTTTAATTCAAATTTTTATTGACCGTTCCACTGACGCTTGAAGGCTTTTCTCCAGACAACAGTACCCTTTTAATGGTTGCTGTTGATTATTGTCTGCGTTGAATCTATTTACCAGTGAAACAACTCGAGAAGTTAAGACCCATACAACTAAATCAATTCGAGGACGGCTGTATTCCTGTGGATAGTTAAGCTATATTTCTCATTAGTAGGGTTCGACGATCGTTAAATTCTTTAGTACCGGCCATACTGCTTCAACGGTGGAGCATGTACAAAGCTTCCACTGTTCTGTCGCATACCAGTAACTGTAAATACGCTCAAAGATGGAAAATAGCTCCTAGAAAAGCACCTCAAATATAATTCAATAATACAATCAGAATAGATCTACTCAGTAGAGTGATATATTCCATTAATGTCTGGTATCATTGAACGAATATTTTAGTATCGACATAACTTTCTTAAAGCTACATATCGCTCTGCTTTAGTGTTGGTATCGATACTTCCGAGGCCCCAAAATTTCGTGCTTGATGGCATGAATTGACAACGCCCATATCTATGGTCGACAGGTCAAGCGATAGAATGTGATCTCCAAAATATATATCTAGTCTTTTATTAAAGCTTTAGCCTGACCAGAATAGTAGTGAGACTGGTTCCTTTTTTTTTTAATCTTCGAGCTTAACCTGGATCGCTTTTTCACGTAACAGTATAACGGCTGGACACTGATATTAGACCAAGAAAGATAATCAAACGACTGCTGTCTCAGTCCTATTTTTATCACAATCAAAAAAATAAAATAAATGATAGATTAAATCCATATTTAACAGTCTTAAGTAGCTGATAGAGCTGCTCAAATACATTTATATTAGCGCCAGTAATGTAAGAAATCGGCGCCCTGTCAAAAGGATTTAGTGCTACAAAGATATAGCCAAGTGGCACATCTATTCTATTAGGTTAAGAGACTACTGTTTACTAATCCATTTCTGTGCGATATACAAGTGTATTTTATAGTTAATTTTTGATTGGGGAATGAGCTGGGGTGAATGGAAAAGGCGAAAATATTGAGAATGCATGATTCTAAGTGAGATGAGAATATTAATAATAAATTAGAACAAGACCTAAATATTTTGTTGCATCTCACACCGATGGCTAGTTCTTTGTCTATTTATTTTATGGCGATCATAGAATCACTTGTATGTTTTGGTAGGCCTGGCATGTTACCACAAGTATAAAGAGAAATATCAGGATTTATTCTCTGAAACAAAAGATATTGATGTAAAGACGAGCTAGTCTGGATTATATTTCTACTTAGAAACATTGATTTGAAATCTTTGGTAATTCATCTTATGTAGAGCACCATCATTATCGTCCCAAAGACTGGAATACTGAGATCATGGTTGATTTCAGCAGGAGAATGACTTTAAATATTTTTGAAAGATAAATTTTCAAAAAAAAAAAACTCCCATCAATTGGATCTTGACGTATGGTTCATGATGAATGTGAATCAAGTCCACGTTTAACTAGTACCCTGATAGCTATAGCAACAATATCAAGAGATTTTGACGATCTAACCTTTCAATCCGGTGTCGATGCCGCTTGTCTGTCTGAGAACTTTGATGATAGATAAATAGTAGCAGAATGAAACTTTTAGTTTTTAAAATATGTGATCGCCGAGATTTGTGGCCCCCTACTTGAATACTATTTCAGTAAACTATCTGATAGCTTGATGAAGCGTGTTTAAATCAATCGTATCGTCGCAACTCGTCTCAAGTGATTTGACGAAAGTTAACAGACAGGTAAACTGATTAAGATCAAAGATGTAAGATATGTCGATTTGATTGATTTGATTATTGACAGATTAGAGGTAAGATTTAGTCTTGAGGTTTATGCTGGTAAGGGTAGAGAGATACGACCTACAAGGCTTCTTGGGTGATTGGAAGTTACAATCTCGTGCAGAAAGCTCTACCAAAGATTAATCTCAGAATTAATGAGAAATATTTCAATGAGAGATATTTCGCGTTTTGACATGCGTTAAAGGCATGTTTTAGTTCTAATTTTCCCTTGTTTTCTGACCCAGAAACTCGTTAACAGGGCGTTCTAAGATGCAGATTAAACAATATTGTTTTTTATTTTTTTATTTTTATTTTGGTTAGTCAATTGCGAGTTAGGTTTCTCAACAAATGAGATAGAATAAAAAACAAAATTGATTAACGACTTGAGTTTTTGAGGAGAGGATAACAATGATTAGATTCAAAACGTGTCACGATGAGATTATATTTTTTTTCATTGATGTGCAACAGTTATTAGGTAGTCAATAACCACCACGTGTACTGTACTACTTTCTACTACTTTCTTAATAATTTTAATACACTTGGCATTGATTGAATCACGTGCGTGTTGATTTTAGTCGGCGATTTACTGGGGGAGGGAAATGCAAGTTTTTATTTAAACTATTCTTTACTTGAATAATTGTAACCGTAATCGAGGTCAATACAGGGGCTTTCATGCGGTGAGCCGGGTATCGCATAATTAACCAAGATTACAGTTATTCGAGAAAAGGATAGTACTTGTACTTTTTCAAAACAAAAAAAAAAAACTCAACTTGTGTGTACACTTACTTGTTTAAAGGGAAAAAAATATACTCCATTAAATAAAGTTAAGGAAATTACTATGCTAGGAAGTTTTACCTAATCGAGCCTTAGTTTAGTACTATCTTGATATTATTGACGTTACTCCTGTTTTTATCAGGTGTATCCCTTGTAGATCTCTTAACATGTGTCATGCAGGTCCAAGAGTACATGTAATCCAGATCTATTATTAGATTGATTGACTACCTTTTATTTTGATTTGTTTTTTTAATATTATTAGTCAAAATAGCTCTGATTGATATACAGGGCGACGGGGGTAAAACTTATCAGCTCATCTGTGGTACGTACCACCGATGTGTTTGCAACTTTTACCCTTTTCGACCCTGTACACTATGTTGCATCTAAGACCTATACCGTCTTTTCAAAAAAAAAACATAAAATAAAATAAAAAATAAAAAACAAGACTTTTAAGCTTAAGCTTAAAAGGGTTGTTTTATCTCCAAGTGAAAGTTTTAGTAAACTACCACACTATAATATAATTCCATACCGGATTTGGAGGTAAGGGAACTGGTCATCAGTATGCCTAGCAAGATTTCAAGCCGTAATTTATGCTAATGGAGGGCAAACAAAATATTAATTAGTTGATGTTCATGTACATAGATGTATTTTATAAGAATCGTATTCCAAATTTTCAAAAAAAAAAAATCATCAATTTTTTTCAAGATATTTCCGAATTAGGAATATACCTCAATTCGCTCAGAAAAAATGCTCACATAAAATCTCATGACCTGGGAGAAAATGTTACCATATTTGTATAAGCTGGTAAAAGTATTGTTAAGAATCCCCAGTTTTATCCCTGAAAAGCACGGACAGTCTGTGTTTCATCCGCGAAACTGTGTTTATTATTGATATATATATATATATATATATATATATATACAGGGTATTAGGGGTAATACATATGATTTGCATATC
>JAHYSP010003318.1:0-10381 GCA_019455505.1 Pleochaeta shiraiana
CCAAGTTGCGTTACCTTCCCTGCGCGCTCTGCGATATGAGTGAGCCGCGTACCGGCATTCATCGTTCCACCACGGCGTGCCATACTTTCGGGGACTTTTCCGCGGGCATGCCCCTAGGAGCGCTGTTTGAATAATTTCAACGATATTGTTAGCTTCAATCTCTAGGTCCTCTTGCGAGACGATTGGAACGTGCAGAACACATTCGATGGTTAGGAGTCCACCTTGACTCGCAGCTATCCTTTAAACATCACGTGACACCATGATGTGGAAAAGCTCTTAAGATCGCTCAACAGATGCGAAGATTAAACTCAGTAAAGAGGGTAGCAGCCCCTGGATCTCTTGTAACGGCAGTCAACACATGCGTCATTCCGGTAGTAACCTATGGCTCTGATGTGTGGTGGCCAGGGATGACAAGACCGACTCCCAAAGGAAATTTTATGTCGTCGACGGCACATTTGTGTAGACTTATTGATATGGCTATACATACAGCATTAAGGGCTGCTTTACCGGTATGGAAAACAACGCCAAATACAGTGCTTCATGGAGAAAGTGGAATACCACCAGCACGGATTCTTTTAGAAGGAAACCATTTACGACTTGCCGTGAGATTAAATTCGTTCGATAATCGCCACCCACTTTGTAGTCGAGTAAGTGTGTGCCCTAATGTTGGTAGACTTAAATATAAAAAGTACGCAAATCCACGGTTATGTAATCGGCCAGAAACACAAATGTCGCGTGTTCAAAGAGCGTTTAGACAATTACTACAGTCATCAGAAAGTGCTGAACCATTAACATCTCTTATATACAAAACTTCCTCACAGATGACAAAAGAAGAGGGGGTGGAAGTTCACTGTAAATGGGTTGAATCTATCTCCCCATTAGACATATGTGCCTACTCAGATGGTTCATCGGAAGGTCATGGCCGCTGTGCTTGGGGATATTCTATTCAACGGGGGGGCATAACCTTTGAGAAGAATCAAGGAATTCTGCACGGAGGTGAATTATACGATGCAGAACTGCTAGGAGCAACGGAAGCACTCCATGCAGCACTTGCAGTTAGAAGAAGTGATGGAAAAATATATATCTTATTAGTTAATTCAGCAGCAGTTACAGCACTCCAGACCGGTAAGGCTTACTCCAGTATCAGACTGATAAGAGTCTTCCACGAAGTAGCTCAAAAAATAAATGTAGAAGTCAGATGGGTGCTTGGGCACTCAAAGATCATAGGGAATGAAGATGCCGATAACGCTGCATGCACAGCTTTAAATATACTTCCTCCTCGTCCCTCGCAGTCAACCACCATTTCCCTTGCGTATCTTCGCCGTCTCATGCAGCAGTGCCAACAAGCATTGGTCGATGAATGGTGGTCACCAGCATGTCCAATAAGATATAAAGATTTGGACCTACAAATGCGACGCCGTAAGCCGCCAGAACTTGCTCTACCACGGTATTTACTACACAGACTCCTAGCCGCTAGAACAGGTCATGGAAAATTTGCGGCCTACCATCGCCGCTTTAACCATATAGATGCAGGCTTAATTTGCATCTGTGGATCGGAGACGTCTCCAGCCCCCTTTATTAAATGTCGAAAACATGCAACGCAGATGCGAAAGCTAAGAAAAAGTGTAACAATGAATACTTTCATCGAACAACTCCTTGGGCCTAACTGCCTCGAGAACTTTTTAAAATTTACGCGGGTAACGGGCTGCTTCGGTCATCCACACGAAATTTCATCCTCTGCTGGACGCGAGGGAAATAACTAAAAATTACCAAAATTATGAACAGAGGTGGAGGCATAGTTTGAGAAATGCTGTGCCAAAACTTATAATATTAAAACTGTATACATAAATATTTTTACTGCAGTAAATACCCTTGATAGAAATGGATGAAACCAGTTGGGTACTTTCTCTGATTGGAACCCTAGCTGGCTTCACCGGTCTTAGATTTTTAGAATTAGAGCTTAGGCTTAAGACTTTAAAATGAAACAAACAAACAAACAAACAAAACTGTAAGATGTATGAATGAATTCCAGGGTATATTACTGGAGCTGAAATGGGTCTGAGCAGGGCTATACAGGAGTTAACTGAGCCTTTTCTGTGCCAATTCACAAAAACCAAGCATAAATTTCCTGAGGCGTATAAGCAGATTTCTTTTATCATGTCCGAATATATTGCCAAAAATGGATTTCAAAGAGGATCGACACTACTCTCATACAAGGATCTGAATTGTGAAAGTCAAATAGAGATTACCAGGATCTTACAAAGCCTTTGAGCCTAGTATTCGAAAATTTACTGTCACAATTCAGATCCTTGTATGGGAGTAGACCCATCATCATATCCTGACTGATATGTATGCATCTTACAGTCTTGTAAGTATTACGGATAGACATAGTAAAATGTTTTATGTCATCATTAGCAAATATTCTTATAATGGAATATAGGGGAGAGGATGAGAGAGATCAATGAATATAAATAAGGTCATCCGCCTCTGTAAAAAAACAATCTTTATCTCAATATATATTTATCTCTAAATAACTCCAAGTCTCTCACTTCTTAAATCCATTAAATATTTTTTACACTTCTAATCATACCAGTCATTCCATTCCTACTCATAACTACATCATAACAGGTTATAAGCCCGGGCTCTGAACTACGCTTATTTTTGATAGAAATTGAAAAAAAAAAATTGAAAAAAGTATAGATTTGGAAAAAGAAGATAAAAATGTGCTAGGCGAAGGAGTCTTATTCTCCAAGTGGAAGTCTAGTCTTAAGGCAAAGCTTGCTAAAATGCAAGTTCTAGGTAATGTGTTCACAGTATTGAGATAGAGTCACTACTCATACCGCAGCCACTATTACAAAAAGAGGAATATCAGATTGAAAAGGAGTATAATGTGATATAAGAAGAAGATATAAATCGGAAAGATCTGCATGGAAGTTGGGAGAAATAGAAACATGTAACAACATTATCATCAACCAGCTGAGTGACATTGTTTTTCCTCAATCATACGTAAAAAAAATGCGGCAAAACAACTTTAGGAATGTGTAGCACGAACAAGACAAGAAATAGTCACGCGTAAGCCTAATTGAGATTTATATGCCCGAAGTTTGACTCTAGAGCTAACGATTGCTGCCATTGATTTCTTGCCATTCATCAATGCTTCAATAGTGCTACCGATTCACTATTTAATGACAAGTTACAAACAGACAATACTCAATCTGAGTATACCATTCTTACGGAATAGGCCACAACCATGTTTCTACTCAGTACTTAAGGGGTAACATGTTTGGATAGATATCCAAGCTCTGAAAATTGACAACAAATTCGCTAGCCTTGAGAATATAATGTCTAGTCTCCGAGCAGTTGCAGGCAACAGAGCAAATTTACGATCCCAATTTTAAGCTGTAGCAGAGTTAGATCTAAATGCCCGATGTGAAAGATATAGGCATAAACATCTGAATAAACAATGTTATAGGAAATAACACCCAGAGCTGCGGAAAAGTCTGGCAGACAAGAGAAGAGCAAAAGTAAAAATTGAAATATTGCTCAGGAATCCCGGTGACCTAAATGGTATTGAATGCGAGACGTTAATTATTGTAATAGAGAAATGATGTGGAGAAACTAGAAAGTGACGATGAGAGGTTCGTATTGCAATGCGATTTAAATTTTATATTTTCTATCTATCTATTCCGGGTGAGATTTCTCTCCTTTTATATACACAACTGTGTGTTCCAGAGTTATCTGATACTTTCTACATAATTCTATAAAAGATAACTTATGAAGTATTTTGGTCTTCTGGTTACTAGAATTCTGTCAACTGTTCTAGAATCTACTATAGCTAGTGACATATTATTATTGAGATACTATATTACTAAGCACGCATGTTTTATTATTAATTGAAGCAGGGATTGTACTGCAGTAATGTTGGTACTACTACTAACAACAGTAAAAACAAAGGAAAAGGTAAAGCCAGGGCACTCACAGGTGAAAATGATGATGAAGAATGTTAAATTTCGGAGGAAATAGCTATTGTTTCTAGGTGTACAGCCCCTAAATCCAATAAAATCCCTTCATTGTATGATAAAGTTGCTTCGCACTACTTAATTCCTTCGAAAAGTAAGTAAATTTATAACTTTACATAAACGATCAAAGCCATATTGTGACGGATTGGTGTAAAATATCTTAAAATATATAACTAGCAAATCAATAATGTATTTAAACTGAAGATCTATATAAGACGTGTCCTCTACATATGTACATGTTATTCTCCTGATTCAATCCCCCTTTTACCTGTCTAGTTTCTCAATCTGAATGTTCCTTAATGATGATCTATATTCATGTAACCAACAGTCTCGTAGATTATCAGGGATCCCAGGCCCCTACCATGCTAGTGTGTATAGAGTTTGTTGCCCCACTTCTTATAATACCATACCCCTACTAGCATCAGGCCTTAGCCCTGTCACGTTACCCCTCCTCTCTCTCAGGTTTCATCTGAAACCACATCATTTCTTTGCGCTTCAAATCTCTCCATGGCTGAGGTCTCTTTGACATGATCTACAGGTTCCCAAGTTGGCTATTGATATCCTGACCATTTAACTAGAGCTTCTGTTCGAATACATCTCCCGCACTTACGTTTTCTAATGTCCAAAATAGATTCTACCATCAACTCCTTTTCCCCAAATTTATCAGTTATGATAGCTGGTGGTTGGTGATCTGTTTGAATCTGTGACGGTAACGGGTCATTTGATACTGACTTTAGAAGGCTGGTGTGGAAAACATCATGTATTGCTCTCGGAACATTTAGTCAATACGCGTGACTGCCAACCACTTCGGTAACGGTATATTTTCCGTGTATCCAATCGAACTTTTTGCATGGTCTATCCGTTTGAACATGTCGTAAGTTTAATCTTACTTTATCCCCCACTTTGTAATGTGAAGCTGGCGCTCTTGTTCAATTAGCTGCAATTTCCTGGGCTTGCTGTGACGAAGCCATTGCTGCTTCTGCCATCTGCTGTGCTTCTCTTAGTTTTGAAACTAGTTTTAAAACTAGTTTTATTGCTTTCTGAGCTGGGGCTACAGCACTGGTCGAATCTTTCGTGTCCTCCTTGATTTCAATAGGTTCGATTCCATAACCATGGGTGAGAAAAAACGGGCTAAACCCTGTCGTAGAACTATTTCTATTGTTCGCTGCCAGCTCTGCGATCGGAAGCAGACTTGCCCAGTCTTTCTGACAGTAAGACACAAAGCATCTGATATATCTTTCGAGTTCTTGATTTTCTCTTTCTGTAGCACCACCTGTTTCCGGATGGTAGGCTGTTGAAAGACGTCGCTGTACTCCTACAAGATCACAAACCTTTCTCCAGAAAATGTTAACCCATTGAACTCCTCGGTCATTCACTATCCCTCGCGGAAAGCCATGATATCTTACGTGTCGATCTACAAACCTCAATGCTGTTGCTTCCGCTGAGAGCTGGCCCTCTTTCACAGCTTCGTATTATTTTCCTTTTACTAGTCGGTCCGTGATTACTTGGATTGTAGTGCATCCATTTGATGATGGCAGTCCACTGATAAAGTCTATAGTTATCTCACTCCAGATTTTATCAGGCACCGGGAGAGGTTTTTGTAGGCCCTGCTTTTTATGACGCCAAACTGTAGCATCACCACACACATCACAGTTACGTACAAATATTCTGACATCATTTAGCATATCTGGCCAAAACCAACGACGAGAAATTATTCGATAAGTCTCGTCTCTACCTGGATGTCCTGTTAACACAGAATCATGGGCCTTTTGCAGTAATCTTGTTCTTAGAGGTTCCAACGCTGGGACCCATATTCTGTCTCGAAATCTCAAAAAATTGTCGCCATTGCAAATGGAGCATTCTGAAATTTGTACCCGCGTAATTACCTGAGACAATCTACGATCACTTCTCTGTACCGCATCAAACAATTCTTGATACACATCGTCTTTCTCAATTTCCTGCTACCATAAGTCTTGCATTTCTTCATCTTCAAAGGGTGTATTAGCCGCCGATTCAGCCGGTGCTACTATCAGTTGTGGTGAAATAAAGGCTTGTTTTTGGAAGTTAAGTCTTTCGTCATCTTTACTTCTAGTAATGTCTTGGTCACGTCATAAGAGTGCATCTGCGAGTACTTGCTCTGAGCCTGGTCGGAGCTGTAATCGAAATCGGTAACGTGACAGCCTCTCTTGCCACCTGACTTGTCTTTCGTTTAGAGGTTTATTTCTCACTTTTGTAAAAGCCTCGTAATTCTTGTGGTCTGACAAAATACGGAATGGCTGTGCTAAACTTCTGAGTTCTGAGTCCCAGTCTTCTAAGCAGCGAATAACTGCTAATGGTTCCTTATCGTGGGTATCATAGTTATATTCTGCCGGTGAATTCTTCTTAGAGAAATAAGCAACTGGTTTCCATACAGCAGCTTCATCATCCTGCTCTTCATATCCTCGATTCTGGCATTGCATCAAAACACCACCCACCGCCCATTTGCTCGAATCTGGTTCTATTCTTGTTGGAGCTTCGGGATTAAAAGGAGCTAGGATTGGATCGCTAACAAAACAATCTTTCAATTCTTCAAATGCATCATTACATACCGCTGTCCACTCGAACTTGATTCCTTTTCTTGTAAGTGCAGTCAGAGGGTGTACGATTTTTGAATAATTAGTGATAAATATCCTGTAATAGTTAGCGAATCCTAGGAATCCCCTTAACCTCTTCACCGTCGTTGGTGCCTTCCATTCTAGAATTTCTTGTATCTTTGCCCGGTCCATCCGTAGTCCCTTTCCTGCGTCTACTATGTAGCCCAAATAGGTAACACTTGGTGCTTCAAATGCGCATTTTATCACATCAATTGTCAGTCCTGCTTCGAGTAACTTCTTCACAATCATTTTTACCTTCTCTCGATGATCTGCCCATGATCCGTTCAAAAATATCAATACATCGTCGATATATGCCGTGCAAAACTCGTCTAAGTATAGCTGCAGTACTGAATTGATGTAGCGCTGAAAGGTTGCTGTGCCACCACTTAGACCAAAAGGTGTGACTAGCCACTCATGGCTACCATAATGAGTTCTCATGGCTGTCTTTCATTCTTCTCCTTTCACAATTCTTATTCGATGGAACACAGAACTAACGTCTAATTTAGTCAACCATTTCGATCTTCCGACTGCTTCCAACGTCTCTTTTATCAGAGGAATGGGATATCTGTCCTTTCTTGATACTGCATTTAACCCTCGATAGTCAACGCAAAACCTCAAGCCCCCTCCTGGCTTCTTGGTAAACAGGACTGGAGAGCCACATGGGCTTTTACTCTGTCTGATCCAACGCTTATCCAACAACTCTGTCAATATTTTTTGTGGTACCAGTAATTCATCTCGAGACATGCTATATAGAGGGCCCCATGGCACCTGCTTCTCACGACCATCTTCATCTTTCTCTAATGGCATTTGATGATCAATTCCTGGTCGATGAGGCGGTAAAGTAGCTGCATTCCTTGGCTCAAATTCATCTACTAGCGGAAGAAGATACTCTGGAAGCATTTCCCGAGGGTTCACTGTCGCTTTTACACTTAAAGCTTTCTTAATATCGTGCATTGAAGCTGCAAATACTAATGCTGAATCTGATATGATTTTCGCAAATAAAGCTGCATTTAAGAGCACAAAAAATCCAGTTTCAATAAATCTACAGTTTTGGACTTCACTTCAATTCCTTGACCACAAAACTTAAGAATCTTTTTATCGCAATCTACAAGTACCGCATGCTCTTCCATCCATCATAGTCCTAGAATTATCGATTGTCTCTGCTTAGGAATCACGTACACATAGGCTTTCTGAATTTGATATCCACCCACATCGATTTTTGCCCAAGAAATTTGGGTGATCATTTCACTCATATTATGACTCACTCCTTAGACACGACGTGACCTCGCAAGATTCTTTGTGGGTAATAGGAGTTTTCTAGCTGTTTTTTCACTGATAGTGATGTAACAAGTGTTTCCTGTATCAACTAGAGCTTCTTCGAATGAGGTATCATTTACTTGTATGTCTAGTATCATTGGTTTTGTCTCCATCATAGACTCAAGCTCTACTACATTTTTATTCACACTTTTAGTTAGAAAAATCTGATCTTCCCTTTCGCTTTCGTTTTTATCACAAGTATCATATTCCACAAAGTCAGACTTGACCGGTTCAACACTGGACAACTCTTCACAGGATTTTTTAACATCACTTAAGTTTTTAGTTGCGCACGATGTATAGTTTGAAAATTTCAATGCATTATCTACATTAAAATTGGGCTCCCGGAGGCGACTTTCACCAGGAGCTAAACTTTTCCCGAATCACTAGAAGTAGCTTCTCTCATTCTTTGCTGAGATCCTGCTATGGTCTGAACTTGGACTTCATTGATCCGAGCGTCTTTAATTCGTGGGTCTACTGCGCTCCGGAAACTGCAACTTTTCTGCATATGGTCCGTTCCTCCACAACGAAGACATAGTCCTGCCTGACGTCGTCTTTCTCTCTCTTCCGATGACGCCCACGGTGCCCGTTCTCTTTCGCTGCCACTAACCCGCTCCTGCCAATTCCCCTGACCACTTCGGCCTGTACTCCCTGGTACTGCCCGCTGACCACTACTTCTTGAACGCATTCTCATGGCCTGCAATTTTGCGTCAATTGATAAGCATGCTGATCGGAATGTATAATACGTTGGGTCAATCAGTTGATAAGAAACTAGCCGTGATTGCATTTCCTTGTTCAGAGAGTCCTCCAGCATGTCCACTTCAACATCTTGTGGCCATTCCTCACCACCTGCTTGCGCTAAAAGCTCCTCAAATTCAGTGATAAAGTCGGGGAAAGATTCATCGTCTCTTTGCTTCAATGCACTCAGCAATGTTCTAGCATTCTTTCTTTCGTTGGGATCACCGAAAGTTGATTCTGTTCTTTCTTAAAATGCCATAGGATTGCAATTTGTGTTCGTTTTTAGGCATGTTGGAATTTCTGAGAACGGAAAATCAGAAATTAAAATGAAGTAAAATAAAATTCCGTTGTCTTTATTCTAAGGGAACGTCCAAGCATAAATAGTCTATTTACAAAACTTTTGATGTAATCCGTCATCGCCACAGTGACAAATCTATACCAAAATAGCATCTAGCGCCAGGGAATGATAAAAGATGATGTCGGAAAACTTGAAACAACCAGTATGGTGATCTTGTTGGGAACCTACAAGAAATGGGGAATGACTAGGTCCGAAACACCAAACGTTTCCATTTCCAACAAGGCACATGTTGTACCATTGCTGGATCCGCTTCTGCGCACCTATCTGAAGATGCATGTAGAGATACCCGAATTTTTCTTGATCACTACCAATTGCTCGACCATCAGTGTTCAGCTTAGTCAAAACTTCAGTTCGCCATGCAATCTATTCAGAACGGTCTCCGCTGGATGCTTTCAAATCACCAGTCTTATGACGTGGTATGTCTTCGGGCCTTATGACTGCTTCCTGTGGTGGTTCCCGGTCCAAAAGCATCCGACCATCTGCTAAAACTGAGTTTTTCCTCATATTCTCATCTTCTGTAAGCGCTTGAATTTTGATATTTTGTGCTCGCAGCTCTTCTTCCTAAGCCCCCATCTTCGTTTTGATTTCTATCATCATACCTAATACCTCCTCCAGCTTGCTTGCAACAGAAAAATCCATCGTCGACATCCCAGAAATCTGAATGGTATCGTGAAATTGGTTGCCGTCTAAAGATTATCCAGAAAGCTCCAGGTCACTCTCCGACTCTGACGATTCACGATATGTATTTTGATTGAATTTAAAATTTTTGAAAATTTTCGCAGTGCTCCTCCCGAGTCCCGGTCACACTCCTTACGAGTTTCTTAGGCTCCTACTGAGCTTTCTCAAATTACTCCTTACGAGTAGAAGTTCCTTGAGAACTTAAATTCTTCTGAGGTTGCTTGTACAGAAATTTTCCTGTAAAGCAAATGAGTTTGAATACAGTGTGACGGATTGGTGTAAAATATCTTAAGAAAAATATATAACTAACTAATCAATAATATATTCAAACTGAAGACCTATCTAAGACGTGTTCTCTGCATATTTACATGTTATTCTCCTGGTTCAATCCCCCTTTTACCTGTCTAGTTTCTCAATCCGAATGTTTCTTAATGATGATCTACATTCATGTAACCAACAGCCTTGTAGATCATCAGGGATCCGAGGCCCCTGCCATGCAATGTGTATATAGGCTATCAGGGTCAATTAGTTTTACTTGCATATTATAGGCAGGGATTTAAGGTGAGAGAAAATAAAGAGCTTTACCTATTTGAGCTCTGGCTTCACACTATCTCACACTAATACGCACTAAAAACCTTAAA
>JAHYSP010003322.1:5174-15604 GCA_019455505.1 Pleochaeta shiraiana
TCTTGACAGAATTTCTGGGCAGCCCGGCTCGATACCGAAAAGCGAGCTTGTTATCCAGCAAGATAACGACCCCAAGCATACTTCTTTAACCACCAGACGATGGCTAGCTACGAAAAGTTTAAAAAAATGAATTGGCCGTCTCAATCTCCTGATTTGATTCCGATTGAGCATCTTTGGGGTCGGCTGAAATGCCGACTTGGTGAGTACCCAGAACCATCAAAAGTTATTCATGATTTGTGGGAAAGAGTTGAAGAAACTTGGAATATTTTAGACCCAGATTTGTGTAAAAAACTAGTTGAGAGTATGCCATCGCGTATTGCAGCAGTACTAAAGGCCAAAGGTGGTCATACTAAATTTTAGAATGGTGCTCTCAAAAATGATCCAATAATCGGAAATGCCAAGACCAGTTTAAAACGTGCTAATCTCACTTTTTTTTTATAAACAAATAATATGAATGTGTATAGAAATAGCTAATGGGTTTAACCTAACTAATTAAAAAAAAAAAAAATCAAATGTTTTGTTGTGAAGCTAGAGATGAATTTATTAAAACTAGCGATTTATTCGATCAATTTTGTGAGCTACTGTATATAATTTATCTGGTTCTCGAATGTTGCTGATACGTTATAAAGTCTAAATGGTATTTTTACTAGCATTTCATTAAGTCCAAAAAAGGCATTAAATAAATAAATATAAAAATAAATAAATAAACAAACAAGATTTGTACTAACTACTGTAACCACGGTATATCGAGAATCAACGAGAGTTACCCTTCTACTCAAATTAGTTACATTAAAAGTGATAATTTAAAGTGGGGTTCAAAAATACAAACGGCATGTAAAACAACAAGATACTGTAGCTTGGGTGCCACCATCGGCCGGGCGAACTGTAAATTGTTTTACAAGGCCTTTGGGTCGAATTCTAAGGTGCTTGACAACCAACCAGTTCCTCACCTATAAAGGTAAGACCAGTGCACCCACTATCAATTAAGCAAGTAGTGTGAAATGGGGATGCATTAGCATTTGTGCTCAAATTGGAGAGTTGAGCATCAAATGATACTTAAAGTTATGAGCTAGTTGTGTACAACTCTGACGGTGATCTATCTAATAGTATTACCCAAACAAAGTCATATTAATCTTTGTAATCGAGGGATCCTTGGTTGCAGCTTACACTAGTAGTTGGCCTTTTAACTACTGACTGTTACTTTGTGAAGATACAGCTTACTATTTACTACTCGGTGCATCGTAGCGCATATCTATGACAAAACTAAAGTTATCACTCTTTATCGGGTAAAAATGTGGGACCAGGGCCTTAGAGTGGTTTATACATAGAATTACAACAAAGTGCAAAGTGCAAATTGCTGAGTGTGCAGTGTGCAGTGTTCAGGAAGTGGGAGTACATAGATGGAGTAGGTTGTATTTACGACTTACGGAATAAAACGGTCCAATCTAGGGGCTAGACTTAGGCTTAAATCTAAAAAATTATCATCAAGTTAAAAGCTGGCGTAAGCTTCTGACATTTCCACATTGGGATTGACTTGAGCTTCTGATGATGGTTTTTAGTCAAATAGCCTTTCTCTCCACAGGTGACACAAAAGTTATTATCCAAACATTGTTTCGTTCCGTGTCTGGTAACTTCACTAGGCTCAAGTTCATGAGGTCCATAGTATTAATTTGTGATTAATTCATCAAGGTTTCTTTCCAGAAATGTTAGTTAGCATGGTCCTTGAGGTTAGATATGTACACTTGTTGTTGAAGCTTACAAGCTATGCGGCTTGTTATTTCGCTCTAGTTGGCATGAATATCATGAGCAGGGAGAAGAACTTGATTATTAATGGCACAAGTAATTTTATAATCTAGGCGCTTGCGAACGAAGTCAGCATTGGTCCGGTTTTCGTACCTCGTTTTCTCTGCGTGACAGTCAAAATCAGGCCTAAAATTACTGTAAGTACGTGTTTCATGATATAATGTATCTATTGTATTCTTGTTATATAGTGTACAGCCGAGTAATATGTACTGTTTGTTCAGAATTTCTTATGGAGCTTCTGGAGACATCTACAGCTATTTTCAGGGTTGCTTTTGTTGCCATTCAATAGCTTGAGACCATCCCGTACCGTATTCCAAGCTATAATCGAAAGCTCACTCGTAATATATGAGATCTTGTGAAATTTATCCATGAAAAAAAATCTGAGTTTTACACCACTCATAAATTTTATGTCTCATTTCAGTATCTTGCTAACCATGAGCAAATTTTTTGCAGTTCTAATCTAGAGCGCTAAAATTTAGTAATTATCATAGGTGTTGTAACGATATTAGAATCCTGAGCAGAGTTTTAAAGTGTAATTATCTCGGAACATAAGTTGTACTTCTCACGTTGTAGCTTTAATATCGAATCGTTTAGTTGGAACATTTAATCGCTAATAGACGAGCAAATGGGGTTAATTTACCTAGATCTCCGGACTTTGAAAGTGCTCATATAATTCAGATAATTTTCGAGTTATTTCTTTTCGAAAAGTTGTTAGTGCAAGTTAGAATTTTGTTGCAATGAGAGGGTGAAATCACCGCTCTATTCTATCAATTGCTGTTTTATCACATTTAATATAGTTAAGTCAGATGTCAGACTTGTATTCAATACACCAGATAGAGCAAAGTATAGATTTCAAGTGACTATTATTTGTAGTACTAGTTGGACATAACAGAAGAGTCGGGTTAGATGCCGGAAAAATCTGGTGCCACCCGTTAGAGCTACTGAGAATAGACAAGCTATGCTGAAATTCAGATAGATCTATCATTTAAGTATCATTCTTAAAGGAAACCATTCCATTTTATTTGACTTTATTGAACATGATCCATCTAGGCCTGACGCACTTTTTCAAATGAAATAGTCAACAACTACTCATTGAATCAGCTGAACTAATTTGAACTACATAAGTAGCGCGTTACTTCATTTATTTGAAATTTTAGAGCATTACGACCAGCCTGTCGCAGTTACTACGCTTCCGAGTAGTTGCCGGCCCCGGGTTTTCATTTCGAACATTCCTGCACCTCTTCCTTTTTTTGGAGCTAGAGTTTGATTTGCCTCATCTCGAATGAATGTCCCTCCTTGACAGGTACGAGTTCTCTTCGATCTTCAGCGCTTGCTAAGTGCATCGTTGGTAGTTCGGAGGTTATGAAGCTTGACCGACATGAGGGTCATCTTAGGTGTCATTTCCGTCATTCTTTTGCCATCTGCTTGATTGTCATGTGTTGCATTTTCCAAATAGACAGAACTATTTGATTTACTCAACGGGATCTTCCAGTAAGGCTCTCTGAAAATTGTAGATGTGAGGAAAGCTCCTGCGCGACACTGGATGTCGTTGAACTAAGTGGTAGGGGCACTGCTTGTCAACGCGTCGCTTGGTATGCATCACGAGGATGTATTCTTATATTTATCGCTTATCGTAGATCCGGGGTGGAAACCCGTTTGAATACAAATCTAATATGTTTTGAACCCCAACTTCCTCTTTAAACTTAATCAAATTCCGATTTCCTAGCCGAAGATATTTGAGAGCAGTTCGGCTATTCATTCTGTGGCGGAGGCGTCAGGTCATCGTGGGATTCTTTTGATGAACCACTTTAAAATTAGGGAAATAATAGCCACTGATTAGCCTGCCAAGGCCATAAGCTGTTTCCATTGGCAACAAATGTTCAACCGGCTTCGTACGGCCCATCGTGCCTCCGTGATACGCCTTAACAAGGCCAGAATGTGCCTAGGAGGCCATTATAATGGTGCTTTAAATACTGAACTAACTCAAGCATTTAAGCAAGTCTCTTGTATTCAACAAAGTATGTCTGTAAATTGCTTGAGACAGGAAAAATTGGGTTAAATTCAACCTAAATCAGAGATTGTTTGTTAGAGACACTGAAGCGTAGTGGCTCAGACCTATAGGTCCTTTAGAGAAAAGAAAAGTTTATGACAAGAACTGTTAATACTAGAAACATTTAGAACACAAAACTCGATTTTAAATGAAAGAAATTTAGATGGAAGTTATGGTTATTGGCACAGGAATCGACATAATTCTTGAATTCGGCGAGGCAACTTGTATTTTGCAAAGTTTTATAGTAAATTAATTGGCACATGATCCTAGACCACGTGTTAGTCAAATTGTGATGGAGGTAATTTCAAGTATATTACGGGCCTAGTGGACATATAGTTAATTGCTAGATAATTTAATTTTTTCTTAAACAAAAAAAAAAAAANAAAGATATATTTGCAGCTGCGTACACAGACTCATTTTCTGATGATGAAGATGATGAAAGTCAATGGGAATATGAGTACTCTGGAACCGAGACAGAGGTTGATCTAGTGCCAATTTTTGTAGTAAATACTGTCAATATTGCTAACACGTTTAGACATATTACCTCACCCTTGATCTTAGTACACCAGAAGTTCCACCGACTCACCCACCCTTTGATGACACCGCTCGGAAGAAAACTCGTTGGCTCAATTCAAGTATTGGTCGCCATAGAAGACAGACACCCATGCCACCTGCAAACCGAACTGCAAAGACTTACACTTTAGAAGGTAGGAAATCACCAGGTGAAAATGAAGATGGAGTGAAAGAAAGCGAAGATGAGGCTGAAAAAACAGAGGTTAATCCTCTCCAAGAAAATTCTACGGAATCAAACTCAGTACAAATACTAGATTTAGAATCCAATCTTCCCATAGTAGCATTTGATGGTCATGTTTACGCGTGCAGCTGGGCCAAAAACATTGGAACTGAGTTGCTTTTCACACCTTCTGATGTAGAGAGCTCAAATTTACTTCCCACTTTGCGCTCTTTACGAGGGAATGTTGATTTACTGGCAAGCTGTACTGCGCGTCTAGTTGCCAAATCAGTGAAACTCACGCCTCTAGAAGATAAACGACATCAAACCGTCAAGCCGCGAAGTAGAGATAAGGTTCTCATACCTGTGGGTCATGCTGCTAGTCAGCAACGAAAAAATCAAGCTCTTTTTTTGGAAAAATTGATTTTAGCCAAAGAAAGGCGCGGTGAGTTAGACAGTGTTACGATCAATGCCAAGCCTCGCCTACCTCCAAGGAAGCTAAGATTACTCTTTGAAGAAAAAAGGGCAGAGGAAAGGGAAGAGTTAAGGAAAGAGATGAAGCGTAAATCTGCTAGCGCCGAGGAGAAGAAAGCTGCGAAGAATCGTCTAGACGAAATGGATATGGAAGATTTGGAATGGGAAAGTAGGGGAGACAGCTACACGAAAGCCGGGAGGTGTGGAGGGAGGCCTAAAATAGTTCCTCTCGGAGGTGGAGATGGAAAAATTGTCAAGAGTACCCTTTGGAGCCAGAGGAATGTGAAGGGTAAAGGCAAGGGTAGAGATAAGGCCATTGGCACAAGTAATGACAGCTCCGCAGTCCGGGAAAACAGTAACCCTAAAAGTCCACTTTCTGAGACGAATGAGCCGCAAGATGAGAATATGTTAGACATGGCTGATACACAAACTTATGATGATCTCAATAACGATAACATGGGCGATGATGATAGAGGATCCAATGATGTCGATGACGAGATAATATATAATGACAATGGTGCACTTGGTGAAGATGATATCGATATTTATGAATGATATCAAAGTAGTATTTCATTTGAAATATGGAAAATTATCAACAAATATTTCTAAGCCAAGTTTTCAGAACCTATATTTTCGTAATTTTATCGACTCGGTACCTAGAACCTTCCGATTAACCTACAAAGAGTCATCAGGAACCTTGATCCTATCTTCTGGGTTTGGACCTTCGGAAACTTTTAATTAACCGGTCTCGTGTAATAAAAGACTGTATTTAATCCAGGTGTTAAAGGCTTCGACTGAATACTAATTAATGGTAGAGAAAACTTCTTTCATTATTTGTATTCCGTATTACTGATGACCCCTGAGGGTTTTCAAGTGCTTGAGTTGAATATGTGAAATTCAGCAGAAGTTGTCTGTCGAGACAGCGTAATAAAATCGGCGACCCAGCCCTCCCCAAGTTCAGAGAATACAAATAATGGGTTAATGGTCGTTACTTTTTCTCTTTAACTTTCTTTCATCTAGTTATCTTTTAATTTGGTATAAACTGAGAAACACTCTGGCTACATCCTGATTATTTCAAGCCCTCAAACTTACGATTGATTAGTATACTTGACTATCCACTCCACATTAATCATAGCCAATCTTTTAGTCAAACCAACACCTTCCGGCAGCTCGATGGGATCTTCGTTAAAATTCGAATTATTCTGAAAGTAGAATATTCTTGCTCAAGAAACTTGCCAGTAATATATCAAGAAGCAGTTCAACCAGACCGATCTCGAGGCCGCCAATCAAAAATAGAAGCAAGTTATTTAGAAATCTTTTACTCAATCTAAAAGAGTCATTTATCTAGATGTCGACAATATTTACATTACATATTTTTTAAACGAAGCAATAAGTCATCTTTTTTTCAGATATTCAACTTTCCTTGAATATGTAGTTTTGATAGACACCGAGTCTAGAACATTGGTGTTTCTTTCTTTAACTCACGTAAAAAAATAAAGAAATGATATTTTTTCTAATCAAAGAAGGGAGACAAAACGCCAAAACTCAAAAAATCAAATTAATCAAGCGCCCTGGGTCTCTCTAGCTTTACTCGACTATCGCAAAATTTAAATTGATTGCTTGTCACACAAGATCATAAATCGACTTTGGTTAAACACACTATCATTAAAAATACCTTTCATCGGATGACTTGACCAGTTTAAAGTTAAACAATTATCTGACTCACATTTGTTATTCATCAAAATACCGATTGTTGTGAGTAACCGTGCTTGATATAATTCTCGCTTAAACCGACTTACACAAAGTTAAATTTAATCAAATACGTTCATCATGGCCCATGGTGCACTAAAAGACATAAATTGCTCAAAAAACATAAGCCGCTCAACTGAAAAAATGAGACTGGTGAGACCAGAAGCCTGCAGAACTTGATTAAATGACAAGATCTTTGGAAACCTGACCTACTACGTACTTCAGACGCAAATGGTACCTTAGGTTTTCTAAAGATAGGCAATCACAATTGGCCCGACTTTCTTGTTGGACGACCGAATGAAATAACTAAGAAAGAAAGTAGTTTTTGGGATGTTCAAACCGAAAATCCTACATTCCAGGGCCGCTACTAGATCTTACTCTGCCCTAGTTATTTTTATAACGCTGCTGGTAAGCCTGCTCTGCTGGTAGATTCCCAATTTACAACGCTGGCAATTAACTATCAGATTTTCTCAAATTACGTTTACAGATTCTCTTATTAATATGAGATATTCAATCACAGCTAATACCAATATGTATCTACACTCCTCTACCTCTATTATAACTTTGCTCTATTTATTCTCCTTATAAATTTTCGGTCTGATTGAGTTTAAATTAAATGTCCTATTCAATCGCACTCCTAGTTTATGTTCAAGTATTTGTCTGTTTCACAATAACGAACTTGTGAGTTTTCATTTACCAAAACATCTCAAAGATAACGAATATCTCAACAAACTTACCTACATCACTTCAACTAGCTCAAAAAAAGAATCTTCCGTAAAAAATTTTTAAAGACGCGCCAAAAAATCCAAAAAATCCAGAAACTTCCTTTCAAATCATCCTCTTCATGATTGGCACATATTAAGAACTCAAGCTCAGGTCATGTAAGAAAAAACTACTTCATTTACTACACTAGCTCCTATACTCTGGATGTACATAGATCGTCTCATCTACGCTAGATGACAGGCAAATTTTATATTTTTATGAAAAAATTTAAGAATCATCACGACTCTTCCGGCTTGGGAGGGGCGTTTTTTAAGATTAAATAGAATGACAAGGGATAATGAGTAAGATAGTCTTTAATTTTTTATTCATTCAAAAGGAGCTGCAGAAGCTTCCCAGTGTCCCACGATAGACTTACAACCAACTGAATACCACTAATAAATCCCTTCAGAGCAAATTACCCGAATCTCTACAAAATCATTTTTTTCTTAAAAAAAAAATAACAAAAATGTAGCGAGTGCAACTACGTTCGGTAAGATCAAGGACAAATTACATGTCAACAACTACATCTATTTTAGCTGAAAAGTAAGCAGATAAGAATATTAAACATGCTACTAAAATAGACATTATATCATCTAGGAAGCCATGAGCTCTGCTGCTAGCGTAAGATTAGTATCTGTTACATTCTCCAAAGACGGTGCAGAGCTTTAACACTCGCCGTTCACCACATGGATTGTTCGACTACCTAGAAATCATAATCACCCTCTCCGCGTTCTCTTCCTCTTTTATCGTCGAACAATCGCTCGAATCCTCCTGCGCTATTCTACAGTAACTCTGTGTTCACGTTGCTGACTCTGACATAATAGCCAAGTGTGTGCATCTCTTCCATGTTATCGTCATTGTGATTTCACACAGCACCCTGATTTGATCCACGCCGACTAATGTGTAGTCCAGTTTGGTAATATCTGGCCTCCAAAATGCTTTCATTGTCATAGTGCTCGATATTTTAATGACACAAACTACGAGCTACGAATCATCATCTCCTCTAAAGTCCCAAAAACTATGACTCAGACTACTATATAACTGCTATACGGTGCATTAATACGGAGCCCCGTCTTCGCAGTTAAGCTGAGGCCGACTGCACTAAATCTCCCTCAAACATATATTGAGACAAAGCTGTACTAACAAGCATACAAAAAATACAAAAAAANAATGATTTTAACTCACTGGACTCGAATAAGGCAAATAATTTCCTAGAAAAATTTTCATACTTAGCTCATAATTCTTTCAGGGGTAGCTGCTTAGTACAAGTAGACTTTAATTTACATCAACACAACTGGCATCTATCATGGCGAAAAAGCCCATATTCTACGACAGAAAAGTTTTTAAACTGGACGAAAGAAAACTATTTCTACCTCCTTTCTCCCTTAGATGGGCCAGTACAGAATAGAGGCAACGTACTTGACCTAGCCTTAGAGTTTAGACCCCTGCTATCTAATGCTAGATGTAACATCGCCAACTTTCTGAATCGTTTGTCTGATAAACTCACTCAACTAACAATAGTTTTGTATAGAGAACGTGGAGAATCAATATTGAGGCTGAAGTCTGACTTTTTGGTTCAATATTTGCAGTTTATCTTCTGGAAAAATAATTTAAGTTGATGTAGTTTTCAGTTTCATATTGTAACTAATATTCTCATTTTATGGAGGAGACTAAGAATATGAAGTCGTGTACATAACATTTTAAATCATTCTGTCAAGTTGAAAGGACAACTTAGCAATTTTGTTAGCTATCTTCTGTATGTTATTTTAGTTCACATTTATCCGATAATCTAATCCGATTTCTTGGTCCATTCTTATATCTTCATTGTCATATACATGTTTTCTGACCAATAGGATTGAAATTTTGTTACATATTCTAGGTTTAAGCCTTTACTTTCTGAGAGATTTTGTCCATCTGGTCAGAAGTTAAAACATTTGGACTGACTTTAGACCTCCTATTCATTGTCTTCCTAAGAATTTTGATTACTCTGCTTTATCTAGGGCACTTTCCCTCATCTAAACATTTAACTGCATCAAATGAGTGTGTTTCTGGGTTCATTTTTCTCAGGGCCAATATATATACTTTCTTGTACCATTTGATATCCATTTTTAAGTTCAGTATGGAAGTGTAAATATGGGGCTAGTATTTTACAGAATTAGATAAGGAGATTAATATAAAGAGGGAAAGGATTACAATGATTAGTAAAATGTGCTAAGGGTGTATGAATATATTGTTTATAATTTAGCGTTATTGAGGATAGAATTGTGATTGAGTTATGTTGTAGATATTGTAGATATTTGTAATATGTTATCGATTAATATTTTCTTTTTGTATTTAAGATATTCATTTTTATTCTCCATTTTTGTCTAATATTTCCTACCTTCTTGACTCTCTGGATAGAGTATCGCTCCTGGCGGCTATCATATTACGATTCCAACAGGATAAATCCCTTATTTTAGTCTGTATGGACTATTGCTCATTGGCTGTTATCATGATTAAATCACCACATGAATCTTTTATTATTCGAAACATTCAAGAGGACATTTGAAGTTTCCATACCAAGTGGATTCCTTCTTTTTTAAATGGTTCAATGAACATAGTACAGTGGTTACGATGTCATATCAAACAAAACATCTTCCATTAACCATTTTTTTGGCTCTATAAGCAACAATTGATGTTTTGGACGGCGAAGAGATCCGGCTCTTGACACTCTGCTCGGAGCACACGGGTGGCAAAAATTTGCCGAATATGTTCAGGGCAGCGGGATCTACGAGGGGGCAGTGATTGGCATGGCGGGAACAGGAGAATCGGACACGGGCTAGAATTTGCGGAGGGGGATGGTACCTGCAAAAATAGCAGAAA
>JAHYSP010003332.1:10708-24745 GCA_019455505.1 Pleochaeta shiraiana
GATAAGATGGAATGTGAACTCTAGATCCAATAATTTCACGAATGTAAAAGTTGTAGTACTCTGATCTTTTGGATTCGAGAATCCTTTTCGCATGTGGATTTCTTGCACACACACCGGCGATGGCTCCGAGAATTACAGCATTCTTTGAGTTTTGTTGTGAAGATTTTGAACAGAATCTTTCGACAGCTTTCTCCAACACCTCTTTTCGGAAATCTTTGAATAAAATTTTGCGTAAGCCCCTCCAAGTAACTGCAAGTGCTGCATGTTTAATTTGAGGCCGTCGCGATACCGCTAGACAGGTTTGGAGGGCTCGCGCAGTAGCTTCAAGAGTTGATAGGCCCCAAAGTGACCAATAATCAGTGTCTATCGTCTGTTCAAGAATTGCGCAGCACCATTCGACCAAAACGAAAGCGTTTGTCGGGGCGATACTCTGCTTTAGAGTTTCAGCGTGTATTGAATACACAAATTCTGCTAAATATTCTGCAGCTGTAGCAGATTTGAAAGTCCATTGCACGCATCTTTCCACAGCACGGCGTGAGTTTCGATCATGATAACAAGGATATGTACTAAGTAAGAGCTGAAGTAAGAGTGGGAATGACTCTTGTTTTATTCCTGTGTGATAATTATTAGCACCAAAAAATCAGTTCAACGCAAAATTAATAGATCCTACCATGGTTTGAGAGACTTTGTTCAAGATTGCGCAAACTCTGGAGGCGAACTTTCGTTGATGAGGAAAAAATTAAAGTCTCGTCAAGGCCATCGACTCGTAATCTTTCATCCACCATCTCAATGGTCTTTTCCGTAAAATCACTATGTTTAGTCCCAATGGAAATTATTTGGGCCACTTATGCGGTCTTTTAACCTAATTGAGCCTGTTATATTTCCGAGGATATTGTTCCAGGATTTTCAAGCGCACGCCTCGCTTGGTCCGTTCCATTGTCGTTAAATTTTTCAGAACACTACTTGTTGAACCAGGAGTTTTCAAATGGCAAAGAAAAAGAAGCCGGTCTCAAACCCTGCTAGAGGGTTTGCTACCATCTCAATTGCTTCAAAATCCAAACCAGAAAAACTAGTCCTTGATGTACCAAATTGCAATGAATCAAATTTTGATCAAGATCCGAAGCTTAAAACCNGCGACAGAGGTCAAAGCTGGAAACTGAACAGAGGGTTTTTAGAGGTCAAGCAGAAGTACTTGATACTCAAAATTGGCTATCGTCAGAGCTTGTAGAAGAAATTTTAGCATTAGTCAAGGCTGAAAGACGCTCCACTGGCCTCAGGGAGAACATCGCTCGGATTTCAGAGGATGTCTTGATCATACATCTATGGACTTTACAGCAAGTACTCTTAGATTTTGGTTTCCCGGAAAAAAAAATTTTAGATTCTCTGCTATATATCTCAACTAGTTCAGGAAATATAAGACCAGGGAGTAAGGATATGATCTGGGGCTTGGAAGAGTCTCTAGATTGGCTATGTTTAGAATGCACGATAGAAGAACTTCCTGATTATGAAAACTACAAAAAAAAACTTGGGAGACTTCCAAAAGACTGCCTTGGTCAGTAAAACCCTCTTTAACAACACATCGTCTCCCTAATTCTGTCAGAAAAAGTACTGGATAGTGCTCCTGAATCAGGAGCTTCTATCACATTTTCTAAATCAGATGATAGACATGTAAAAACTACAGGTGCAGAAATAAATTCCACAGCTAAGTCAGAACCACAACCGCCGTTGAAAAATGTTACGCACATTGATTACGAAAGTGATATCGACCCAGATGATCTATTATCCGTCTATCTAGATTGTAAGACAAGATTATTTAACTCAGATGAATTGGAATCTTCTAAAGGGTCTGGAGTTGGTAAAATTTCAGATCAGTTTTCCGATTCAGACATGAGGAAATTAGAATCTGAAGAATCAAGTCAAATACTCAGAAAATTGAAGAAAATCGAGGAAGATGTATTATTTGATAAATACATCGCGGATCAGCAGTGGAAAACAAGGCGGATTCAACTGATGAAAGATTCTGCCGCTCGTCTTAAAATGTTGAAGGCCAGCCAAAGTACTAAAATTTGCTTGCCAAATTCTGAACAATCATCTATCAAAATTGGAGCTTCAATATTTGATGGAGATGTCAGTAATTATAATGATGCTATTCTAGATGATTTGTTCTCTAGTCCTGCCAGTGCAATCGATCTACCAGTTAGAACAAAAGTATCTGAGGTGAATGAGAGTAAAATAGATGTTCTTATTCGAGATTTTAGTGAAGAAAGTTCAGGTAATAATCCAAGTAAAATATTAGAAGAATTGTGTCGCACCAGGTCAGTCTTTCCCATTCTCTGACTTTCAAATTAATTCGTATTAACCAGGTCAGAGATTCATCTGTTAAATTAAATTATAAATTAGTATCTGAATCTAGCTTTTCGAATCGTCATTCTCTTCAAATACAATGGTCTAAGAATCAAAAAATTACATGTCATCCCCCGGCCACTGTCAACTTTACTTCGTCACCTAATTCTCAAATTTTTACTATGAATACAATAGCCACCCCAAATCCGACACAGTCGCAAGCCTATATTGCAACAATTGCTCTCTATTGTCTCTTCAATATTAGCAACGAAAATTTACTTCTCCATCGCCTTGCATCATCTTGGAAAAATCTCTGCATTGAGTTTTCTGACTTAGAAAAAGAGAGACTCGATGAAGAAGATCGAAGCAAAATTCGAGTAATTCGAGATATGGTTCGCGAAATAAAGGATCAAGAACCTGGAGATAAGATAAAAGTAGAAAATACATCAGAAAAACGGAATATATCACGCCCCACGAAAAATGAACCATGTGCTCCTGATAGAACTAATAGTTTAGCACTCGATTCAGAGACTATACGAAAAATATGGCTTGAAAAATCTAACACTCCGAACTACCAAAACATGTTAAAATCCCGTAAGCAATTGCCTATGTGGGACTTTAAAGCCAAAGTTCTGCAGACTATTCAGAGCTCACAAGTAGTTATCATTTGTGGAGAGACAGGGTGTGGAAAAAGTACCCAAGTTCCATCTTTCATATTAGAAAATCAGTTATCCAACGGAAACCCTTGCAAGATATTTGTCACAGAACCAAGGCGATTATCAGCAATCTCACTTGCGCGTCGTGTCAGTGAAGAGCTTGGAGAAAGTAAGAACGATTTAGGAACATCAAGATCTCTTATCGGATATTCAATTCGACTTGATTCTAAAGTTTCAAAGGAAACCAGTCTGATTTTTGCTACAACAGGTATTGTCATGAGAATGCTTGAGAGCTCAAATGATCTCAAAGATATCACACATATTATCTTGGATGAAGTTCACGAGCGAACTATTGATAGTGATTTTCTATTGATCGTTATACGAAAAATATTGCCAAAAAGACCTGATTTAAAAGTTTTACTGATGTCAGCTACAGTTGATGCAGAGCGGTTTTCAAAATACTTCAATGAGGCTCCAGTCTTAAATGTTCCTGGACGTGTGTTTCCTGTGCAAGTTAAATATCTAGAAGACGCTATAGAATTAACTGGATACTCTCCTGATATTAGATATCAAGAAAAGCTTAAAGAGATAGATGATGATTCGAATCGGTTTGATTCCAATTTAGATGATAAATTTGATAAAGAAATTAGCAAAAATCTCAAGGGCTACAGCAACAACACTCGGAAAACAGTCGCTTTATTTGACGAATATCAAATAGACTTTGAGCTCCTAACTCAACTTTTATCCATAATAGCAACTGATAGTCATCTCAAAGACTTCAGTAAGGCTATTTTAGTGTTCTTGCCCGGTATCGGCGAAATACGTCAACTCAACGATATGATTTTAGGACATCCGACTTTCAGTTCAAACTGGAATATACACATTTTACATTCAGCTATAGCTAATGAAGACCAGCAAGCTGCGTTTTCAGTGCCCCTTTTGGGGATTAGAAAGATAGTTCTTGCAACTAATATTGCGGAAACAGGTATTACTATACCTGACGTAACTTGTGTAATTGATACCGGGAAGCATCGTGAGATGAGGTATGTTTTCTTTTTATCATTCCGAAAAACCTAAGTGTCAAATTCTTAAAACCTTTCTAGATTTGATGAAAGAAAACAACTCTCACGACTCTTAGAAACATTTATAAGCAAAGCAAATGCTAAGCAGAGGAGAGGTAGAGCTGGTCGTGTACAGAATGGCTTATGTTTTCACATGTTCACAAAGTATCGCCATGATAATCTTGTGTGTTGAATCATATTTGAAAATGATGATATCTGTCTTACTAAATTTTTTCTAGATGGCTGATCAACAAACTCCTGAGCTCTTGCGTCTTTCTCTACAAGATCTAGCCATACGTGTCAAGATATGCAAGCTTGGTGGTATTGAAGAGACACTGAGCCAAGCTCTAGATCCTCCTTTGCCTAAAAATATTCGTCGCGCCATTGATGCTCTCGTAGATGTAAGAGCTCTAACTCCTGGTGAAGACTTGACACCTCTTGGTATTCAACTTGCGAGTCTCCCGCTCGATGTATTCTTAGGTAAACTTATTCTTCTGGGCTGCATCTTCAAATGCTTGGATGCTTCTATCACAATCGCTGCTATTCTTTCTTCTAAATCACCTTTCTTGACACCTTTCGGGTCACGAAAACAAGCTGATATATCTCGTTTTACATTTCGAAGAGGTAAGGTACCTTGATAACATCTACTTTCGACTTTCTATCATCCTATCTTTATGGATAGATAAAAATCTTCTTTCTCCTAGAATTATTACTAAATGGTTTAGGGGACTCGGATTTATTAACTGCCTACAACGCTTACCTTGCTTGGAAACGAGCCTGTATTAGTGGCATACCCAAATATGAATTCTGCAAGAAAAAGTTTCTTAGCCAGCAAAATTTGATGAACATTGAAGATCTCAAAACCCAGCTTATATTTTGCCTAGTCGATTCGGGATTTCTTCCATCTATGGAAGAGCAAAGAATGGGTTTAAATAGGTATGAGCTCTGATAACAGCCCTGAATATTCAAGTTAAAATTTATAGGAATCGCTACACAACCTTATACCAAAAATTCTTCGACTTACCGCAAGCATCAAATTTAAACAACGAAAACGATGTGATTTTGCAATCTGTTATTGCGTGGAGCTTTTATCCGAAGCTTCTCGTTCGACATGGGGAAGGTTACCGTAACTGTGCAAACAATCAATCGATCTCTCTTCACCCATCTTCAGTTAACAAAGGTCAAAGGCTGAAGTGGCTTTCTTATTACCAAATTATGAAAGCAAACCAGTGAGAAAAGTCGAAAATTTGAACGTTTAGAAGACGGAAGCTGATAAATGTAGATTTTACAACGCTCATGAAACAACTGCTGTAGACGAGTTTGCTATTGCATTACTCTGTGGTGATGCACGTTGTGATGTTGGTCAATTCTCTATAACCTTGCAGAGTGATGAACTAATCTGAATCAGATGTATGCAGGAGTCATAACTCTTGATGGAAACAAAGCTCGATTTTCCGTATCTGATTGGAAAACTATGCTTGTGTTCAAAATTCTTCGAGAAAAATTGCGGGAAGTTCTCGCCGTATCTTTCAAAAAACCAGGTAATAAGTTAAACAAATCGCATCAAAGGTGGATGGAAATGTGGCAGAAAGTTTTTTCACAGAAGTCCATTGGTGAAAAGTAAAAATGTAATAAAACTCTCAATGATACACATTCGTGTTGAGACATAACCCAATATTACCTTTCCCTCAAAAAGTGGCTGGAACTTGCAGTGTAACTGCAAATTTGAGATCTTGGTCAACTAATGTACATTTTAAGATCTTCAATTGCTTGTAAACTTAGTATTTGGTAATAAAAAATAGTAAATGGTATTCATTGTGGATTGAGTGGCCTGCATTTTATTTTTTAGCAGCCCATTCACACATGGTTATCACAAATTTGGAGGATAATTTTTCATGGGCTGCGCCTCGTCTGGTCTACGAGGGTATGGGCTAAGGCTTGGCCTAAACAAAAGATCATGGATGAGCTATTTCTAAAATTAGACATTCAGTGCATTCCATGATTAACTTGTGGGGCTGATCGTCTATATTTAGACAGTTTACTTCTTACCAGAATTAACAAAGAAAGAAAAACACACAAACGTCACAGTCAAATACTCAATATCAGCATCTCAAAGATCTTTCGATATTCCTATTTCAAATCTATGCCTATTCTGCAAAAGGATATGGCGCCTCCGGCCCGTGACCAAAAATGCGGTGTGTCCAAGACTGGATTCCACAAACCGTATTCACAAACACGCCAACAGCTCTGGGCCAAGGCAGCTGTCTGCTGTTACACTAACTCGCTATGCTTCCAAAATAAACGCAGTGACTTCCAGTAACGCTTCGTCACAGGTCCGCAGGCTGTGCTGTCCCATCTTAACATCCCCCAGGTGGATTTGGATGTCTACAATCATGCTAGCACCAGCGAGTTGCCGGGTACCGACTCTCAGTTTCCTCAAAACTTAATCGTTGGAGATTTTTCACGAACCATCAAAGCAACGGATCAATGACTTCCACTCAAACACGACCTTGAATCAGATGACGAACCTCATGTCGATGACCAGATGTCATCTAAATCTCGTTGACTCTTATCTTGACGAAATGAAAGACAATTATCCCAGAGCTCAAGTTGAATTTCTGGCTCTTATCTCTGACGCGGTCTCACGGGCCTAACGTGGAGAAAAAAACATACAATAGCGCACCCGCTTCTACAGAAAAAAAGCTCGCCGACAATAATACCAAAAAAAACTCCTGGGCTGCCAATGTGACATCCATCAATACTAACGGCGCAACAGTTGACCTGTGACGACCTTCAAGATTCGCTCCATCTCATCATCAATGTAAGGAAGATGATGGGACAATGATCCGGCTAGACACCAAGCATGAAGCTCATAATGCAGAGCCCTTTCTAAATCGGTAACAAGTTCAGCAGCTGGTCCCGGACCCGAAATTGGTAGTGGACGTTTGCCAAGTACCCTCGGGTATTGTTATTTTAGCTGGCTCGCCCGCAAAAGCCGTGAGCATCCTCCAGCAAAAGGATGGTATTGCTACTAGGCTTGGTGATGCTACAATCGAAAGACAGTGAAAATAGACAACTTTTGTTATCAGGTCAATCTCCAAGAAAGTCAATACTTCAGACGGGGCCGTTGGTCCTCTAGAGGGCCTACTTCTCGAGGAACCTGTCATCTCAACTTTTAAAGACGACTTACTAATCCGATACATCACCTGGACCCTCAGATCTACAGAATTCAACAACCCCTGCGAGTATATCTGAATCCATTTCCCGAAAACCAGGAAGGACAATTTGCCCTCTCGCATTTAGCTTTTTGGGTAAGCTATAGACGTTCAAAGAATTCGCCATGGAAGCCAACTGACTACCCGCACCAAATGCTTCGGCTTTCGCTCCATTAAAACCTGCACACGACAGCCAAAATGTGGCTCATGTGAAAAAAAACTCCCATAAAGGCTTGTTCTAACAATCTAAACAATCTCTGAACTGTCGGTGCCTGTTAAGGGAGCAAATGTCAATCGGACAAGCACGAAATAAATCCCCAAAAATAGGTTATATTTTTACATAGTACTACAGGTATGGATACAGCTATTACTATATACATGAATTAAGCAAACCAGTGATCTCTCTCATTCAGACAAGTGGTTTACCAAAACAGTGAATGCGAGTGATCCCACCTCAGAGTGATTTGTCGAGTTAGGATTAGCGTAACAGGAGTGATCTAGATTAGTACTGCCCTGAATAGGCTAGGGGTAATTTCCCTATAAATACAAATTATAATATCACGTGATGGTTGGGAAACCTGCCTCCAACAACCTTATGTCGGGCTTGGCCCGTAACAGGGCCCCCATGCATCTACGGATATTTCATGCCCGGCTCGCTCACGCCAGGATGATGTAGTCTTCATTCGCCCATCAGGGATTCAACTATGTCACATACGTGCTTTGGAGCGAAAAAAAATTTGAAAATTTGTCAAAAGTTCTCAAAAGCCCACAAACCAGAGTCTGGAGAGCTTGGTGGAACCCTCGCCCTCTATCCCCATGATCAGGAGACAAAAGAGACACCAAAAGAGACTATTACTAATTATGCAAGCGAATGTAGTAAGGAATGTAGGAAGGGAGGAAGGGGAGCCAATTCACATACCTTGGCTCTTCAACTCGTGCCCGCAATTGAAATTGGTTTTCTACTGGTGCAAAACTCTTGGACCTAAGAGATCTGACCGCAAAAAGAACAATGTTACACACGGGCTTTGCGTTACTCTCGCCCCTATCTGAATGGCACTGCCACCCTAGAGCTATGACCTACGTCCATAAAATCCAAGGACTTCACTCCTACCAAATATCAAGTGATAAATCACCAGTCTTGGTACAGGTAGTCATTACCAACAATCGTTACTGGAAACCAACGTGTGGAACGTGCATGATGCTCCAGTCGGCTCATTACGTGTTGGTGAAGCTCTTAAGGCGATATTAAACTCCCCCGGATCCCCTGGATTTTTTGGTGGCGACTTCAACCTCTGACGCACTGACTGAAACTGTCGCACTACCTACGCCTCCTTTGATCCTACAACTTTGATCGATTGGGTAATTGGGTAAGGGAGAAAGCCCTCTATCTCCTTAATCTTACAGAAGTCTCAACACAAAATAGTGGTAGCACCCTTAATCTGGCCTTCTCCGGCTTACCTGGACCCAAATGTAAAATCCTATCCGATCTCATAATAAATCTGATCACGAAATTCTGGTCACCATCATATTACATAATAGCAACGGGAACGAAGGTGGGGAAACAAAACTGCGATACGTTTCAATTAACGAGACCATTTTCTAAAATCCACTAAAAAGCTACCAAGACATTTCTAGAATCTCCAGCATAGCAGGCGTCGAATAAGAAGCAGAAGACTTGGTCCAAATAATCCGGACCGCACTCGAAGTCGCGTGTTCACGGGCCAAATGTGATAACAGCGGCACCTCATGGTTGAATAAATATTTCAGAGCCGCAGCACGAAAGTACTACTGTGCCAGATGCTCAGGCTGGTCGGATTTTGTACGCTGTGAACTTCAGAATTCTATTAGACGCGCCAAGAAAAACTACAGGATATCTTAAGTTGAAAACGCTAATACTCTTCCGGAGATATACAAGTTCGTTCAATGGCATAACATAACTCCTAGATATCAGATATCAGCACTGAGGGACCGAGTGTTGGAGCTGACGTGTATTTCCCAAAGGAAAAATCCCTGCTGCTACGTGGTGCACTCTCCCATCATCTAGACAAAACAGACATACCTGAAAATACTCTAAAGGTCGTTTCAAGAGCAATTTTATGGCAAATAGTGTCACAATCAAAGGCATTTCGGGTCACATTTCAAGTGACGTCATCCTCCCTTAAAGAATATGAAATTACTTCTCACATTCTCCGACAAGCCTGGCCTGTACTGGGTCGACGGATCTCTAATCTCTTCAACAATTGCGCCTCAATTGGACTTCACTCCCGGGTATTTAAGCAATCACAGGTCATCATCCTCTCAAAAGCTAGTAAACGGGACCGCAAACTCCCAAAGTCTTACCGACCAATCTCTCTTCTTTTCTGTCTAGGTTAAGGACTTGAACGACTTCTTGTGTGTCGCATATCATACTGAGCTTTGAATAAAAACATTCTGGAGTGTGATTAATGCAGCGCAATCAGTCGGCGCTATTGTGCGGTTTAAAAGATACACACTCAAAGAGCAAGGCTGCAAGTATGGTTACCTTCAACGTGATTGGGGCCTTCCATTGTGTCCTACGGAACCAACTTCTAATGTGACTGGGAGCACAAGGTTTGATGGAGAACATAGTTAAGTGGGCTCATTTGTTTCTCCGGGGTTGAACAGCAAAGGTCCGACTTGATCAGACAATAACGGATCCATTTCAGGTCATATGCGGTCCACCTCAAGGTTCTCCAATATCATCCTTTCTGTTCCTTCTCTATTTAGAACCAGCTTAACTTCTTTTACGAGACTGTTTCGGTTACGCCGTCGACATCTCCATAGTAAACCCAGGAAAAAATCTCGAAAAATGTGGCCAAAAGCTCCAGCTAAAACTGAATCAAACCTTGATATTGGAGCAGGAAAATGGCGTGCAACTTCAAATAGCGTATAATCTGAAATAGCGAAAACCGTGCTACATTTACAACAAACTGCGGTACACTGAGCCTCCTCCAAAGATAGAGGATACTGCTCGAATGCCGAACGATTTCACACTATTGTTTGGGGGTTTTTTAGACAAAAAGCTGTCCTCCAAACAGCACTTCCGTCTGTAAAGGCTCTCAGTCCGGTTTTCAGAGTCTTTTACGAAAAATTAAAGCTTCTCGCCCATCAATTAAGCATAATGGTCTCGAAACTTTGATTCCGAGTTGAATATGGAAAGATCTACTCTTTGACTACAGTATTTTATACAATTCACCAAAATTTGCATCTTTAAATGTCGCGCTGTTCCATGATTCTTGAAATTTCTGGGTTCCTCAAATAAATTCTCGCCTTTAGGAATATGTCCTGGCTTTATCTGGTTACAAAGATTTAACTAATATTGATTCCTGTTTACTTTTAATTAACCAATCATCATGTAGGAACTTGGATTCTCTTTCTTTCAGGCGAGCATCATCCGGATTATTTGGTATGTCTTGAGCTCGTCGCGACAACGCGTCTGGACGAACTGCATTTTTACCGGCTCCAAAATGGATGCGGAAGTTAAATTTCGAGAGTGTCTGCGCCCACCTTACCTGTCTTTCTGATAATTCACGAGAAGTCATAAGGTATTCAAGCTTTTTGTGGTTAGACAAGATTACGAAATGTTGGTGCAGTCTCACTAGTTACGCCCTCCATTCTTTTAAACAAAGAATAATGGCCAAGAGCTCTTTATCATAAATCCCATAGTTACATTAAACCGGAGATGGTTTTTTTGAATGATATAACAAAGGTCTTAATATCCCTGCAGAATCATATTTTGAATAGCAACCACCAGTAATCCACCCCGATTCATCTGTTTCTAATACGGTGAGTTTATCTTCTCTCCAAAGAGATAGTACCGGTGCAGAGTTAAAACTAGATTTTAATCTTTCGAATGCTATTTGATTAACTGGCTGCCAAGCAAATAATGATTTAGATTTAGTTAGTTCGTTAAGTGTAAAGAAATTATGGGAATAAAAGTATGATGACGGATGTATTATAAGGTTTACACGTTTTATAGAAGAGATAACTTCGTATCTATCATACTTATTTTCTATCAACTATATCTTTATCTAGAGGAACATACTCTTCTATATATCCACATTTACACCCAGGCTCTATGAGCACATTTTCATCATCTTTGTGGCTTGTGTGGAAATATCTAGAAGTGCCTGGAGCATTATAATAACAATTAGAAATATCTAGTGTATACCGTTGAATGAAGAATGATTCCATAGAATCTCATTACATTCCATGGAGGTTTATGGAAGTCCTTAGAATCTATTATAATCCAGTAAAACCGTTAATTATCACGAAAATTAGTAGTGTGCGATGCCGTCATGTTTTATCTCAACAACAACATTTCCCCTCAGGATTGCATTGAACATTAGATTATAGCCGCTGATGAATTTCTTTTGGTAATTACTTTGTCAATAGATCTGCAATATTATCATGATTTAATACAATTTCAAGCTTAAAATCATCCTTAAGATGAGATCGAATGAATTGGTATCTAATGTCAATATGCTTCAAGCGCTGAGACACTTTCTGATTTTTAGCAAGATCTATAGCTCCATTTGAGTCAGCATGTAATACTGCTTCATAATCTTGTCCGAGTTCCATCAGAGCGTTCTGAATCCAAATAATTTAGCGAGCTGCATCAGACATAGCCATATATATTCGGCTTCTACTGTAGAGATTGCAACAGTTTTCTGCCTCTTAACGCTTCAGCTTATACTTGCTTCCCCTAACCAAAAAACGTAACCTGAACAAGACTTCCGATCATCTATAAAATTTCCATAAGAAGAGTCGGTAAATCCGTCAAGGATACAGTTACTTTTGCGTGGAAAAGTAAGAGTCTAATCAGAAGTCCCTCTGTGAAATCGAAGGGCTTTCTTAGCTGCTGTGAAATGAGTATTATTTAGACCCGCAGAAAATTGGGATAGAAGGGGGACTGCGAATGCAAGGTCCAGTCTTGAACCTACATATGCATATATCAGTGATCCTATAATATATTTGTTAAGTGTTGGGTCATCCAATATTTCGTCATAATGCCCTGTGTAATTGAGTATTAGAATCAAGAAGTGTGGAAACTGGTTTGCAGCCTTCCATTCTGAATAGTTCAAGGATTTTGCTGATGTAAGTTTTTTGGTTTAGAAAAATACCACGCTTATTGATATCGACCTGTTTACCAAGAATATGATGATTTGTTCCTAGATCTGTACATTCAAAAAAGCAATGCAAGGTTTTTATGGTCTCAAATAGGATTTAATTATTTGGGACGAAGATCAAAACATTATCAAAATAGATTGCAACACCTGTTTTTCAAGTTCGGGGAACCCAAACATCAAAATTAGCTGAGATAAATCCGTCTTTGTTTAGAGCCAATTTTAACGTCTCGAACCAAACAAGAGGGGATTGTTTTGATCTGTAGATGTATCTCTGTAGGATATAGCATATACCAGACTCTTTATATCCTTCGGGAATATCCATGAATATCTCGCAATCAAGGTTCCTATATAGAAAAGCAGATTTCACATCCAACTTTCTAGGAGCCCAGTTATTATGAGCTGCTAGAGGAAACAAGATTCGTTATGAGTCATTTCGGGCGACTGGGGTATAAGTGTCGTCATAATCTATCGCTAGTTGTTGAGAAACTCTTTGGGCCACAAGACGGGCTTTGAACAGATCTACAGATCTATCTGCTTTGAGCTTGACTTTAAAGACCCATTTACTTCCAACAACTTTGCGATCTGTAGGGCGATTAACAATTTCCCGAGTACTATTTCTTTCCAGAGCAGATATTTTTTCTTCAATAGCTTCAAGCCATGGCTGATTATCATCGCATCTCATGGCCTGGTTGTAAAATTTGGTTTCCAGTTTTACCAGATTAGCTTGATATTTTTAAGATTTTGGCACCATTCCAGGCCCATTAACAGCTTGTTTAGTTTCCCGTGTACTTTTACTTGGCAACTGAGGCTCTGTTTGATTTTGGTTAAATTAATGGGACCAGGTACAGATGTCTCAAGCCAAATTACACTTTCATGTTATTGTTGAAATGCCAACAACTAGAAATAGATGAGGGTGTTCATAGCTTTAGTGCGGGGTAAGTCTTGTTTTGGAGTAACTCTGATGAGGATTATTACTTATGCGGATTAGTTCTTGTGTGAGGCAGTTCTAGTGCGGGAACTAAAAGCAAGAACTAAGACATCACCTCAATCAGGATCTATCAACCTCACCAAGATACCTCTGCAAATAAGCAATCACCATTTACTAAAATATCCCCACAGACATAGCATTTCCGAAGAAGAACCTGAAAGTTACACTACCAATACAATATGTTGATTTAACAGACTGGGGATGAGTTGGTATCCAAATAGAGACAGATAATGGAGCTTGAGATGACTACTCGACAAATTCAACGAGTCGTTCACTTCTTCATCCTGGATTGTTAGGAAAGAACCAAGAGCAGCATTTGTAGATAAATAGCAGAGCTTCATCTACCATAGAAGAATAATCTAGAACGAGATTGTGAATAATATATCTTCTATTTTGTCAACGTTACAGGGAAATTTAATATTGAATGAAAAGATGTAGAATTGCTTGTCTATCCTAAGTATCTGTTTTTTCTATATATACATTTTATCTAACATCCAAGAGCTTTCCAATCGTCACTCTCTGCGCTTCCGTTGTCGTTGTCAAAATTATTTTGGTGAAGCTAAAATCATTTTCTCGAATAATGACGTCATACTTTTTATTTTTAGATGTTCCTGCATCTTTATTTAT
>JAHYSP010003334.1:8931-24691 GCA_019455505.1 Pleochaeta shiraiana
GTTCTCACTACAATACCAGCGCGAGAGGGGGTAAATTGATAGCTTCAAGAACATAGATCGACCATCTCAAGAGCTCTAAATTTATTTTTCGAGCTCATAATAAACCTTGTGGCAGCTCAATAATGATAGACGGTATGAGATTTTACGGTCTGACACATCACCACGTTAGCATGTAGATTGCACTGGTCATAGGGAGGTCACTAGATGATCGGAAATGGCTTGGAGTGATAGGCCATGCCTCCGGAGAAATTGTTTAGCGACCCGTTGATCTCGAGTAAGATCTTGTCGACGCGTTCTCGTGGTTTGTACAGTTTGAGAATTAATAATTTTATTTTGAAATCTTGTTTCTGATCATTTATATTCCAGCTATTTTACGTGATTTTCTTCTGATTATGTTGAAATCAATAAGGTTGAAACTACATGAGCTGTGAAATATGATTAACTTGAGAAGGAGATGAATGAACCCATATGGAGGGGGTACATGAGGAGAAATTACTTAGCCCCTTTAGTATTACTCAGAGAAAATGTAATGGGAATATACCTGTAGTCTCGAATTTTAAGGTTTAACAATNACGAGACCCACACTACCACGAGCTTTTTAGGTCTAGTCAAGATCGGAAACCAAACTTTAAGTTTTGAAATTTTTTATCCAACTATCTTCAACTATCTCTTTCTAGAAATACCACAATCAACTATTCAGATCGTGTTTTACATAGTTATACAGTCTTCTAGATATCTCAACATGTAAGCCTGCCTAAAATCTAATAAGATATGAACTTTCAGATTAAACATCATAGGTTCCAACTTCGTCGTGCAGCTTTCCGCGCTGCCACACCCCTCTTCATTCCAAGTATCCGATCTACTACAAAAATTTCTCCTCTTTTTCATCAACTAAAGAGCGTAACTCCTTCAACAATTTCCACTGCCAAGCGTTTCAATAGCGACGTTGCCCAAGATGATAAATATGGCTACAGTGACCAGAACCAAAAAGGATTTAACTCTTTCGGTGGTTCAGATGGTCCTATGGATAGAAGTAGTGGATTCGGCTCGAGAGATCCAACATCGATGTCTCGCCCATTTAGTCCACCTGTTGACCTCATCCCCAACCCCACCATATATGTGGGTAATCTTGTTTTTGACATCACTGCTGAAGACCTAAAGAGAGAGTTTTCGAGTTTCGGCCCAATTAAAAGCGCAACAATAGCAACAGACGCGAGAGGACTTAGCAAAGGGTATATTTTTAAAATTCTGTTGAAGTGTTCTTATTTCATTAACCTGTTTCTTTCAGATTCGGCTATGTTGAATTCGAAACAACCCCAGAAGCTGAAGCCGCCATTCAATCTAAAAATCAAACCATTCTTGAAGGCCGTCGCTTGATAGTAAATTTTCAAGCCAAAAACAGGCGTAATACCCAGGAAAACCCCCCCTCTAAGACCTTATTCGTCGGAAACCTTGCCTTTGAGATGACTGATGCTGACCTTAATAAACTTTTTCGGGAAATCCGTAATGTTGTTGATGTTCGTGTTGCTATTGATAGACGAACGGGGCAGCCCCGAGGTTTTGCACATGCTGATTTTATTACTGTTGAAGACGCCGTCAAAGCTAAAGAATTATTAACTGATCGTGAGGTATACGGACGAAAATTAAGAGTTGATTTTAGTGCAGGTGTCAAAGGAGCCCCTGGTCCTGGTGGGGGTGATGGTGCTCGTTATTAAGCAAAATAATTTTTTTACAGATTGGAGATTGGGCTTTAGGAGTCGGACTGAATTAAGTCGTGTCCAGAAATGAAGGGTACTTTTAAGTCGGAGGTATATGTACTAAGATATGGATGACTATTGTGGGCTGCTGTTTCTTGGACACTATGTCTGTATTCTGTCCACTTGTTTTTCATCTAGATCCTCACATTTGTGCACTTGTAGAAAAATGGAGCTAAACTGGGCGGCGCTGGAAGATTTGAAACTAAATGGTTTACTCTTCTCTTTAATTCCCCTATTTTTTTTTCATTATCTTAGTATCACTTGTGAGGTGTGTACATTTTTTAACTAGCTACGTCTGAATGAGCTTCTTTTGGTAATGCACTGATACAAGTCTTATCTCAAACCACATGCCGAGAATCCGTAGCCATCCGAATTGATATTCTAATTGACTCACATTACATTCATGATTTTTATTCTGTTCCGTTCAGTAATTTTGTAATTACACAAGATTTTATTGCAATTATCCTGAATGTTATACGATCTCTCGGCGTCTCCCAAATACTCGTTTAAAGTCTCATACAAGTCTTGAATCAAATTTCAATCAAAGATGTCGTTTTTAGGTGGTGCAGAATGCTCAACTGCCGCAAACCCATTAAGTCAAATTACGAAGCACACTCAAGATGAAAAGATCTCGCAAAGGGATAGACTAATTAGCCAGTCTGGGAAAGGCATACAAGGGATCAGAAGCATCGGTGGCAGGGAAATGATTGGGGCTCAAGATGATGTAGGTACAAGAAATCTTTTCCTTCAATAGAAAGATTCGGTGAAGCTCAATGAATCTAGATGATAGATGAGTTTAGAACACAAAAAGATGAACTCTTACCCGAAGTTTTTTCACTGCCACACCCTTCTCAACAAAATACATATATTCAGGTGGATCCGTTATCACAAAGAATGAATGGATGGGCACAAGAATTTGCATCGGGGGTCGACACCATCAGTCCATTCGAAGCTGCTTATCAGTCCCCTCAAGCTGTTGGATTCAACTTAACGGATTATTCGCGATTTCAACAGTTAAATGAAGAATCGGCACAGACGACTGTCGATCAAGTTAACCAAATTGAAAGTTACTTTTCAGCGGACCAAAATTCTGGGGTTAACATGGGCGTAGGGATGGGCTTTGGTATGGGTAGAATGGGTATGGGAATGGGGATGAGTTACATGCCAATGACACAGTTCCAGCCTTTATCAGAGCTTCAACAAATTGATAAAGGAAAATCAAAAATGATTGAGCTTGACGATGATAATTGGGAAGAACAATTCAAAAAAATCGATTTGGAAGACCAAGAACGAGAATTAGGTGCGTCTAAGACAGTTGAAACTGAGCTTAACGAGTTAGATAAGACAATACTTGAGTCTGAGACGAATGATTTTGGGGATTTTGAATCTATTTGGAGAGGGATTTTAGCAGAAAACTCAACTACTAAAGACATCGCAAGGGAAAATAGAATTCCTGACCACACGGAGAAGTTTGAACAATGGGGATCATTTGATGGCATGCCATTTCAAAACCCTCATCTGGGTGATTATATGTTTGAAGAGGAAAACTTGTTCAAAGACGTTGCTAGTCCTTTCGAAGAAGGATTACGGATACTGGAAGATGGGGGTAACCTCTCTTTAGCATCATTAGCATTTGAAGCAGCGATACAGAGAGATCCAAAACACGTCAACGCCTGGGTTATGCTAGGCTCTGCGCAAGCGCAGAATGAAAAAGAGACACCAGCAATACGCGCATTGGAGCAGGCTCTAAAACTAGACCCTGCCAATCTTACTGCTCTTATGGGATTGGCAGTCAGTTATACAAATGAGGGATATGATAGTACTGCATATCGAACTCTCTTACGTTGGCTTTCATTCAAATACCCTTCGTTAGTAGATTCCAACAATACCCTTCTATCTGAACCGGAAGTTGGTTTTACAGATCGTCTGGCTTTGCATGAGAAAGTGACTGATCTATTCATTCGTGCCGCCCAACTCTCCCCGGATGGTGAACACATGGATCCTGATGTTCAAGTGGGACTTGGTGTCCTATTTTATGGCGCAGAAGAATATGATAAGGCGGTTGACTGTTTTTCAGCAGCTCTAGCAAGTACAGAAAGTGGCACAAGTAATCAGCAAGATCAACTTCATCTACTCTGGAATCGCTTGGGTGCAACACTTGCCAATAGTGGTCGTTCAGAAGAGGCTATTGCTGCCTACGAGAAAGCACTTACATTGCGCCCTAACTTCGTACGAGCTCGCTATAACCTGGGTGTATCTTGTATCAACATTGGTTGCTATGAAGAAGCAGCCTCACATCTTCTTGGTGCTCTAGCTATGCATAAAGTTGTTGAGAATGAGGGTCGTCAGAAAGCCAGAGATATTCTTGATAGCAAGGGCACTCTTAGTGAAGCTGAGCTCGAGAAGATGATCAGTCAAAACCAGAGTAATAATCTTTACGATACCCTTCGCCGGGTTTTCAGTCAAATGGGACGGAGAGATCTAGCTGAACGTGTTGCTACCGGTATGGACGTGGAGAGCTTTAGAACGGATTTTGATTTTTAAGCTATCCATACACGGTAATCATATTTAAGCTGATTCCAGAGTCAAGTATAATCTAGAGGAAATTCCATATGATAACAATCTAGCTGAAAGAAATGAGGGTTTTCTTTCTGATTATCTTCAATCTTATCTTGCATATAGTAGTTCAGTATCTCAATTAAAAATCCAATCCACACAACTAATTTTGGTGTCAAGTGAATAAAGTAAGACTTTGTTCTCTAACATGATTTCACCTAGTTAAATATCTACCCAGATTTAGACTAGCACCAGAGGAAAGCGCTAGAATTATATAAGTACCATTTTCTTCGCTTTATCAAGTTTTCTTTCTTTGCACATGAGAGAGTTTTTAGCATCTGAGCTTTTGTTTAAAATATATATACGACAAATTTTGAAGAAGTTTGAATCTACAATGATCTACAGTTGAAGCAGATAAATTAAGTAGGCTGGCTACTGGTGAAACAAAACCTACAAAAAACTCTTCTAATCCAGAGGTCTAGTTTAATAAGTTACATCTTTAGTCAAACTGCGATAGTTCTCCCAAAAAAGAAAATAAACTACTCAATCTCCAAATTCCCCTTTTCTTCCATAAAAATGTGAAGCAGCTGACTCTATAAAAAATAATAGATAAAAGTCTTGATCAGACGAGCTGCAAGTTTTTAGACTTTCGCGGTCACGCGAAGGAAAATCAAATCGCTTTCTTTCGTAGGACCTAGTACCAAAAGTTTTGACTTCGAAGAAAAAAAGTTTTCTGCATAAAGTTTGTGGATTAGATTTATCGATCTCCTTAACCATCTTTACCTCTTGCATCTGCCTTGTTCTTCCGAATTCGTTCAAAATAACCTTGTGGCCATAGCTTTAGAAGTTCAGCATCTGTGGGAGTTTTATCCTTAAATTTTGAGGCAGCATTCAGTAAAATACGCCCTAGTAACTCTTCTGTCATAGGAATAGCAGCTTCATCTAGCTCCTTAGGATTTAGGAACGGATCTTTATCATTTAGTAATTCCGAAGCAGAGGGCCTACAATGTTGATTTCGATTGAGACATTTCTTAATTGTATGAATAAGTGGTGTTGGAAGGGGAATATCACCAACACCAACATTAGGATATTCGATGGGGTAATTGAAGTTAATAATTGCCTGGCAGCGTTGCATTTGATTTTGGATATGGGCAAAAGGAGCGCGACCATAAGTCATCTGGTAGAGAATACAACCTAGACTCCAAATATCACTTGGTTTTCCGAGTTTCATAAGCTTGGGAGCATTTGGTATTCGACCACGAGCATCGGGTTTTGAATTAAAATCCATGAGAGATTCAGGTGACATATAATTTGGTGTACCGATCTGGGTCTCGCGATGCACATTAACAGTCTGATCTGTTTGGATTGCATTGGCAATTCCAAAATCAATCAACTTAAGTTGACCTTGAACAAGTACAAAATTGTGAGGTTTCAAATCCGAATGCACGATGTCATACTCATGAATGGCTTGCAGACACTCGAGCATCTCTTTCCAGTAATAACGGACAAAACTAGGATCAAATTTTGAGCTTTCTGACTTCAATTTTACTTCGAGAATCTTATTCATGTCAAGTTCACCCAATTCCATGAGCTTATCAATGAGTTAGAAGGCTTCTAATATTAGATTGTTTACTACTTACCACTGATAGAGTACCCTTGTTTTCATTCAACTCATAATCATACAGTCGAATAACTCTCTCAACTCCCTCTAATTTTTTTAATAAATCAATCTCTCCTTTGAAGCCTCTCAAAGCATTTTCGTCGGCATCTTCGAGGGAAACTTTTTTGAGTGCAAAAAATTTCATGTTCTCAGCCATAACCCTGTAAACTCTCGAACTACCACCACGTCCTATACAGTCTAATCGTGCGAAAATCTTACCGTTGATCTTCATTCGCGATCTCTTACCAATAAAGTTAGAAGCTGCGGTGGCTCCAGCAGAGCTTGTCGCGGCATCAAGAATAGACATTTTTGGAGGCGGCGGGGCATGTCTAAGTGGTGTATTCTGACTTTTGGAAACTAGTGGCGGTCTTTCTGAAGAATTCTCTCCTCGAAAAGCAGGAATTTCTAAATCATATTGTCGGATCATAGCTTTTTCGTTTTTTTCCAAATAAACTGGAGATGCCTGTTTGTTACGTTTTGGAGACACACGTAGCTCATTTTCTTGGTCATGTGTTGATGGTAATTTTGGACGTGATGCTTGTGGTGGCTGTAGTGACTGTATATGTGGGTTGGATTCTCTAGACTGAGATGAGCCTGGACGAGAATTGGATAGTACTGAAGATTTTGTTCTAAGAACTGAGACTGGAATTATATTGGAACCAATTGGACTTCCTGAACTGTACTGCGATGATTGATAAAAGGATCCGTAATTTGGTTGGCGTTCTCGGCTGGAAGCTGAACTTTGGCCTTGTGATAAAGGTTGATTGGAATCTCGATCTTCTGTCTCATGGCTGGATTGCACAAAGTTTTCTTCTGCCGGATTCTGCTCTTCAAAACTTGTACGTCTTCTCCCTCTCCTAGGCCTAACACTCATAAAAGCACCTGCAATCTTCTTGACTCCAGTATCTTCTCCATGACGCAAGCGTCCAATTGTGGACTGTCCATACTTTGATACACTTCCTTGGTTTACTGGGTTGATAGAGCGGGAACCAGTTTCAGGGTTCTCCATTGGTATTGACACTTTTTCTTCTCCTGGTGAGGCTGAGTCGCTTCTTTTAGATGATAGATTTGATGAGCCAACCAATTTTAAATAGCTTCCAGTTGAGGCCGGTAACCTAACAACTCTCTTTGGAATGGGTGCCGGTGTGCTCAAACTTAAAGGGTTATCATTGCGATCAATAGATATTTCATTTTGCGCCGATGAGTTAACCTGAGAGACAGATTTAGACCGCCGAAAAGCGGAGGACTCGGGTGCTCGACTTAACCGAATTTTTCTCCTTGGGTAGCTTTTTTGTTCATTTGATATCGTCGGTGAAACTCTCTGTCTTTCATTCCTAAAATCTACACTTTCACCCATCGTCTTGAATACCTTTGGTTCTGGCTCTATTGTAATCTTTTTTGGTTTTGATGGTGGAGCATCTTTGGTTGCTGCGGCATCATTTAGTATAGCATTTGTCAGAGCACTGCATTTGAAAGTTGGTACGGGAATCTCCTCGTCTGAACTCTCTCCAAAATTGTAGTTTCGCGGGGCAGACATCTTGGATTTTATTAATTGTTGTCGCGTTGATGGTTGTATACTGAAAATTGATCGTGAATTTAGATGACTTGAGAGAGATGATCCTATCGGTGTCGGTAATGCTAATGCCATGATAGTAAAATGAGAAATCTCGATATATAAAGCTAAAGACTAATACGCGTTGTTTTTGAGAGCTTCATGTCGGTCTATTCAATTGAGATTTTTAGTGAAGCTAGTAGCACATAGTTGTGGTTGTTGACGCGGTAAGAATTTGAGGCGTAAGAGGCGACTAGGGTCTGTCATTTTGTCAGTAATTCTTGTTGGATAGGCAACGGTGCTAGCAATAATCTCAATCAATCCTAGCAACTAAGTTAGTCTCTGATCAGACAAATTAAGAAAATCGAAATCACAAATTGAGAGTTCAAGCTCATTTTACAATCATAATTGTTGTCAGCTATTCCAAGCAGCGCTATAATTATCTGTCTCTATAAGTATATTCTTTCCTTAACACAACCGTAGGAGATAAACCGCAAAATTCCTAGATTGTAATAGTGGTAGAAAAGAGACATTGACTAAACTCTAAAATTGACAAGTGATTAATTTACTTCCCTAAATTATTACTAATCATTTAATCGGCTAAGCTAAAACTAGAAAACATTTCGACCCCCCCCNTGGATAGTTTCTGCAAACTGCTTATAGAAAAATGTTGGAATGTAACTCAAATTATTCTTAATAAAGGTTTCTCCTGCAAATAATTTTCAAGGCAAATATTAACACAACGATTTTGTCGCAATCCCGTTTCTGAAAGCACTTTACAGATGAATGCCTCACAAATATCCTACTCAACTCCACCTGAAAAACTCTCTCGAGACTAATTTAGTTATATGAAATCACTGCGCGATTCTGGCCACACTCAAGATTTAATTTCTCAACAATTAAGTATAACTCTGAGACAAGTTTGAATTGCAACCAAAAGACTGTCTTTATTTTCGAGACGTCGAGACAGAGAACCATCGCGAAAATAAAATTCAATGGGCTAGATAGAAACGTATATACTGAGCCCATTCCTAATAGAACAGATGACTTACAAAGAACAAACTCAGGGGCCATTTTTCGAGTAAAACATCAGTTACTACATGATTTCAATAGCTCTGGCAAAACGAGGCTATTCTCATTTTGTTGCTCGCTAAAAGCCGTCCTCATATGTAGAAAATAGAAATATTCGAAGGATGTGAGCACAAGATTACCAGGGTTGGATATATGAGGATTAGAAGTTGGTTCTTTGGGGCGATAAACTTAGGTCACCGGTAGCCTACCTGATCGGACTTTGTGTTCTAGAAAGTCATCAGAGGAATTTTTGGATGATTTCATTTTGGTCAGCGGTCGGAATGATAGGCAGGATGTTCTAGGGTAGCTCTTCAAGAAACACGAAGGGACCAATTCTATTCTGGGAGAAACATTGGGGGACAATGACTTGAAATATATTGTGAAAAAATAATAACTCTGGTTCATGACCTAGATTGTATCATATCCTTCTCTGAATTTTGCGCAGAATAATTAATACTCCGCGACATTCAGCCCGTGGCACCATTAGAGAGCTCTAAGGTCAGGAAGTTTATTTCCTGGCCACGATTCTTCCCTGATCTTGACCCGATAGAATCTATTTAGTTTGAGATAAAAAGATACTTCAAAATCAGATATTCAAACTTGGACTGTGGAAACAGCTAGCACTCATAAAACTTTGTGAAGTAGTATAAGAGGCGTGCAATTACATACCAGATTGAGAGACAAAATTGCTGGTCGAAAGCATGCCAGCAAGAATTCTAGCCGTATTTCGTACTGATGGGGGGCGTAAATAAATTAAACAGTTGATGTACATGCGTATAGTTATTCTATAATAATGACATCTCAATTTTGCAAAAATTCCATCTTGAAAGTTTTATAAATATCCCTAAATAAATTTCCAAAATGAGTTCCCAAATTGAACTTTCAAATTGGGAATGTAAATCAATTCGCTTATACAGGGTGTGATGGGTATGTGAACCGTCATTGTTAATACAGGGGTGTTTTCTGCTAATTTTTATACATATACAGAAGGTGTTCATGCTAATCGTTCCTAACTGAGGCCAACTTTCGTCAAGCTCCGAACTCCAAGCTAGAAAATAGGTGAGAGAAGTCTTGGCGACAAAAGTGAATCGTGTCTGTCAGTCTCCACAGATTGCTCACATACAGGGTCTCAAGGTAAAGTAGAGGCATCTGTCATTACAACGATTATTTTATGCCGATTAACTTCCCAACAAAGAATGTTTTTGTAACTATCACTCTCAAGCGAGGCCAGATTTAGTTAGGCCCTAATCCCCAACTCAAAATTTAGTCGTGGAAATTCGTGGTGATGAAAGTGAAGGCACCCCGCTACTATTCAATCAAATTTGATATGTGCTAAAAATAATCCAAGTACACTTTTTTATTGTGTTATTTACTCCCTTACAAGGATCTGAACTGTCAAAGTCAAATAGATATTACCAGGGTTTTACAAAGCCTTTTAGCCTAGTATTCGAAAATTGACTTTAACTATTCAGATCCTTGTAAGGGAGTACCGTAAATATGCTTAAAAAAAAGCCCATGCCATATTGCAGGGCGGTAAAATCAGCCCCCGACCCTCTGTAACTCCTAATAATAAATTACTGATCCTGATTGGATTGACATCTCATTATCCGTAGACGTTAATTGTTCAACCCTGAATCAATTAAGACTCCCATGCGGCGAGCCTTTCAGTAATCAAGTCAGCTCCAAAAACATTCAGGGCTGAACAATTCACGCACCCGCTCAGATTAAAGTTCTCAACGTCGTCTCTGCCCTTAACAGTTCCTCTAGTCCCTACTGCGCGCCAATAAGCAAATCTAACAGGATTTTTTTTAAACTTTTGAGTTACATTAACCAGAAAAGTTCGAACTGTAATGAAATCATAAATATTACATTCCTGGGTTTGCAAACGGCTTCTACAGCTCACAATGGGAGAAGAACTGTTTAATTTTGACCTGAAGAGGACTATTCTAAATTCGGCCCTATATAACAGTAAACCTTTCAAGACTGTCATAGTTGGGAAAGAGGAAACCTTGGAATGGTTTGAGTTTGAAATTGACCAATTAAAATGGCAAAAACAGTATGAAGAGGAAAACGTTTCTAGAAAAGAGGAGGTTTATCATTTTATATCTTCTATTTTTTTAATGAACCTGGTCTCTAATTGAAATATAGTCTTCTAGGCGTCGTGGAGGGCAACCTGTTTACGAATTGACACGACTTTTCCGCTGTCCCTTTTGGGGCTCACCTAGGTCTTACTGTCGGAATAGTAATTCTCGCACTACGCGTGCACCTTCACAATAAGTAGGCTGCAAAACGATGCTTAAAGCACGCAAAAAAAAAAATGGGGATAAAATTTTGGTGGATTACGATATATTTCACCAAGGACATGATCCTTACTCTTTTGTCGATTGGTGGAACCAAAGATTGTCACAACGCGTGAGAAAATGTTTGTCAAAAGTATTAGCCCTCTATATCAATTATGATGCCTTTATATTTCTGTCATTTCCTGATGAGTTGACTCTAGATGTCCTCGACGGAGAAGATATTAGTAAACTGGAATCCTGTAAAGTTATGGAGCTGGCGCGTGTCACAAGATAAGACTTCACTTTTACAGACGGAAACACCTCAGGAATGTTTCAAGCTTAGACTAAAGCTGTTTGGAAAGCCTAAAATAGTACGCTAGGCGTATTGAGCAAGCTGATGGCATCGCTGTTCTTAACGAAATTAACGGTAGCTAATATGAAAAAGCCAACGATTTTTATTTTGCCTTCAGTAATAAATAGTAGTTAGATGTTCTCCGGGAGTACTAATCCGTTCTCTGTCTTAATTTGACTCTTAAAAACTGTTATTCACTAGATGACACCAAACGCAAAGCGTTCTTCTACACTATCGTCATAAAATACGATAGGGCGGTATTACAGGCTACGCCATTAGTAGGTGGCTGGGACTATAAATAATCCCAGCCTTGCACAAAAGTTGTGTTACCAGGAGACTGGTGATCTACGAGAGCGAATACACCACAAATCACCAACGTTCGTGAAAATGGTTTGGTGTTAATCACTGAAGTCCATCTGTAAATGTATATAGCTTAGTAGTACTCTCGTTAGTCATGAGCCATAGAAAAAATATTATCTTTTTGTGGCATTGCTTTTCGTGCACTGGCCCACTGCTTCTGTCCCTTTACAGGCGGCTAGAGGAATACCAGTTACGTTCATGATAACTTCTTCAGGATCCCAGGGGCCTTGGGCAAGTTGGTTGATGTGGCTTAAACAAGGCGTGACTCCAATGGGCCCTCTAATTATCATGATTGATTTTTCTAGGACAGAAATGGCTGCAATCACTACNCTGAAAGAGCATGAGAATTATGAAAAACTGCCGTTTCTAATTTGATTTCCTTGATCCAGGCCAAGACTGCTGAAGAATTCGACGTGATATGGAGGCAATACAAATTGAAATACGTCTCTCATCAGGATTGAATCAGCTATCTAACAAAACAGTGGATGAATCAGGTTAAAACCTGGTGGCACGGTAATCGCAAAGCAAGTTGAAACTTTTGCAGCGAAGAACAACAAAATTCCCACAAATCTATAGGGCATGCTAGGTATTAAGACAAAGTAACCTAGTTGAATCTTGGCATTCAGTACTGAAGATGAGCTATCTTCGAGGATTCTGGAAATAACGCACTGATATATTAGTTTACTGATTGCTGCGGGAAATAACTCCGGTCGTTAAATTGAAGGTCTCGCGAGTTTATCGAGAGGTTTAGCGTAGAAAGTTGAACTCCGTTGAAAGGAATCAATTGGATCATTGTGATAAGATATCAAGTGATATTGCCAGTTAACTAGTACAAAGAAGCCTAGCTCCCCTCGGAAATGATGATGACTATGTTGAAGTTATCTCCGTCAGGTTATTTGACAAAGAAAAAAACAAGATACAATATCTCGTTGACCGCTAGCAGTAGCTTATCCCAGTTTAGTTGTCCGTACATGTCTGAAACTAAGTCTGTATGCAAGCATATGTTTCTGGCTGAACGATAACTCGGATAAAGTATTTGCTTTGCTATAAGGCAACAAGTTAGTGTTCGTCGTGAGTTGAAAGACTCTGCAGCAGTCATTAAATGTTCTCAAGGAGAGTCATTCCAAGAGAATGAAGAATTAGCTCAGTACAAGCGCTTGAACCCAGTTGAAATTAAAAGGATAAGTGTTTTGGTAAATAGAGTTCTAAAATTATCTACCAGGGAATCTCAGCTTATCAAAAGAATAAAATCAGACTTGAAAGCTTTGGAACATTTAGTTTTAAAAAGGCTGAGAACCTCATGGTCACAAAGGCAAAGGCGTTAATAATATAGAATAATTATCGTTAATTAAATCGAATATCGGGTCGGATGGTGTAGTGGTATGCCAATCGAGCTGGCCTTCTAAGTAGAGTCTGGGTAGCCTTAACACCTGCCCCACTTGAGACGGAAGACCACTGGTTCNNNGGTAACCTCATTTTTCGTAGTGGTATTCGCAAATGCTGTTTGAGTGTGAGAGTCCAATTAATCTAAATCACATACTCATGATCTCTTTCTTGTCCTTGATAGTCTTAGACTCCATATGGACGATAAACCAAAAAAGAAAAAAAGGAAAAAAAAGAAACGAATATCTGAAATGAAATTGAAGAAACAACGGTGCCGTTGAATCATGTCTTTACATCATCTCTCAAAATAGTTGAAAAGTTTGGAAATTTGGAAATTTAGAAGAGCTTATTCTAAAATTTACTTAATGTTAGTATCAAATTTCTGAAATTCTGAATTTTTTAAAATTTAACTTGAAAAAAATCTAGCCACACGGTTTGGTTCAAATTAAATTTTTACATTGTCTATTATATACATTAAATTAAATTGTGTGTTTCATAGCCTAACTGTATAGAAAATAAAACTGTGAAAAAGGTACGGCTGACAGAGAATAAAAGAGTCAAAGAAGAGAAGGAGATGAAAGGCAAGAGGAAGAATTACGCCTGATGAAATTTTTGGAAAAATCAATCTTATCCGTAATTTGGGCATTATTAATTAACGCTCGTTAAATTTATTTTCACATGGATATTCCTGATCTGTAAGCATTGTCAATGTGACAGGGGTAGATACGCTAGCTAGCCGAGGATTCATAGTTGAACCATTAATGAGGCGCGTACATAGAAAAATGAAAATAGAGTCTGTGAGCTTTTAACAATGTTTTTGTCGTTAAGGAAAAATCCCTACAAATTTGCTATCTTAGGACAATCTATTTCTGAATAAAGTTTAGGACCTCGTTCACCTTACTGCATGTAGAGCAGGTCATGTCCAATCAATGTTGGGATTGTGCCCTATAAATCCACTATTCTATGCAATTTAACAATGTATACCCCAACAATACGGTATATACGTACTCTCACTCTCATATAAGGATCTGAATTGTGAATGTCAAATAGAGATTACCAGGGTCTTACAAAGCCTTTTAGCCTAGTATTCGAAAATTGACTTTCACAATTCAGATCCTTGTATAGGAAGGAGTACGATTACCAGACTCTTACAGTTCCACTCTCAGTTTTTTCACAAGTGAAGTTAATTGAATTTAACAATTCAAGCTCTTTTTCAAAATATTTATAACGTATATCACCTATCAGATGGCCTCCCTGATCTCCTAAATTTCCATCTAATAGAATCTGTCTGGGATTGAATGAAAGATTTCATTCATTTACAGTATCCGAATTCAGGCGATAGAAAACAGAAGTCATTCGATGAGCCGCGTGCAATTGTGTAGGCATGGGTGTGGATCATAAATAGAAATTTATTATGTAATCATGTTCGCTTAAAATTAGATTATTACTAGTCAGCTATGCTAGTCTTTATTTACCCGGGAGCTTTAGGAAACTAGGGAATCATCAAGTTATCATCACCGATTCTTGAAGCCCTATAAATAGTAGTTGGAAGCTTAAATATACCGTGATAATATTTGAGACCGATATACACATGGGTGAGGGTGACTTCAGAAGATCACATGAGTCTTATTCAGACCAAGCCAGAAACATATGGGGCTATAATAGATGCTGAAGGGGGACTTATAAGATTATGACCTTCTTTAATTGTATAAATTTTATTCATAGATGAGCAAAATAATTCGCTGGGAGATTTACAGATCGGGTTTAGAGCCTATAATAGAAATAAAAATAGACTCGTGTTTCGATTTCGTTCTCCAAATCCAAATATTGCCATTCAAATTTTGGAGTCTTGGGTGGAGATAGTGCATGAATTGGGTTAGACTGGAAAATCTTCACAGTTTAATAAATCCCTGTAATAATCCATGCGGTGCTTCGTTTACTGTGGTCATGGGGGTACTCTGTGAATAGAGATACTCCGTAAATAGGGTATTGAATGTAAAAATTTTACATTCATTACCTTCATTTTCAGAGTACAGGTAGAAGTTGATGAAGGCAAGGTAAGGGGGCTCATTGGTGAAGAATTATACCGAAGCCTAAGGCACTAACACACAGTGGGAAGATTCAACTTTAGGTGGAGCAGCAAAAATATTAGCTATTCTAGCGGGCTGAGCCACACATAGTCAGACGATAATAAAGGTAGCTTAGAATAAATTCGCGGCAGTCAGCCAAACGGGCCCTTTCGTCGGTTTTGATATGCATGAATCTTCTAAAAGCCGCAAAAAGCAAATCCACTTACGCTAAACAACCGGGTGTTTTGTGATTTACATTTACCATCGTCGCGGAAACCCGCCCATGGAATCTATGAGAAGCTTTAAGGATTACTAATATGCATTAAGCCCTAGTAGAAAAATATATAATGATAAAAGATAAAAAAAATATGGTATAGCTACAACGAGCTCTCAGATAACCAAAACGATCACACTGATCAGATATAAAATAAATAACAAGACTCTCTCAATAAACCTCCTGTTCTCCATGTCATTTCCTCGAGGTCCATCCTCTCCTTATATAGACATCCTGTGCCTATTCCGCTCCCTTCAGTCTCATCACTTTAAGTTGCTACCACATATTGTCATTCCAAGCAGCTAACACAGCAGCACCTCAGCCTGAAACCTCCCTCTACACACTTCTTACACATTACCTTCCCAAGTATCTATCATCACATATTCATCCTACAGATTTGATATCTCACGAGTCATCCCTAAACCTCACAAACACTCCTCTGACAGT
>JAHYSP010003343.1:18901-35536 GCA_019455505.1 Pleochaeta shiraiana
TTCTATCTCTTTATTATCAGCTTTTAGATTTGAACATCAGAAATTCAGTTATCAAGCATACTCAGATTAGAACTACTCAGAAATATCAGATACTCAGCACTCAGCACTCTAAGTATAATAATACTTAGACATTCACAAAAAAAAAAAACAAAAAAAAAGCATTTCTATCAGTCGGTCAGTCCATAGGTATCCAAATAAATTTCTATCAGTCTGGATTATCTTGCAGAAAATTTAGCAGAATAAGTATCAATCAGAAGCGGACAATGGAATCTGAGAATTCAGTATCTAAGATGGCAAAACAAAATCCAGAATCAGTTTCAATAGAAGATTTTCTCCGTCTGCAGAAAAAATTAGACGAGATTATCAACATTCAAATCCAGAAGCAGCACCCTAAGAAATCAAATACCCGAGTAGTGATAGAGAAAGACCCGCCACCTAATCATGGTTCTGGTTTAAAGCCAACAAAGTTACCAACGTACGACGGTAACCAAAAAAATTACCCATCTTGGAGGACTGCAGTTTTAGATAATTTTAGAATGGACTGGAATACTTTCGATTATGATGGTTCCCAAGCCTTTGTAATGATTCATGATGCCTTAAAAGGAACAGCATTGGAAAAGGCTGGCCCATTTTATGAAGCTGGGGGAATTAATAGGACAAGGAGGCCTGAGGACTTTTTGGAGTTTCTTGATCGGATAAACTTAGACCCGATGCAAACAGCACGTGCAAATAGCGAACTCCTAGCTATGAAAATGAAGGAACATAAGCGTTGGCCAGGTTTCTTTGCTTCATGGTCAAATAAACTTACTGAGGCAAGAGGTAATCTCTGGGATGATGCGAATAACATATCAATGTTACAAAATTCTCCGAGTTATAGTTTGATGAAAACTTTAGCCGGCAATCATCTTTTACTCAATGATAATTTTAGTGAATGGGTCAGCATTGTTAACAAGGTAGTACAAAAATTGGAAATGGTTGAGTCTTGTTCTAAACGACATCGTCATTAACAACAAGATTTCGATAAATTGGAACACAGTACGTGTTCCTCAAAAATCAACAATTTTAATTGGAATAATAAGGGCAAGGGCTCGATTGAATATTGGGGCGTCTCCATGGGTGGTTATGGCAGAAATCTACGACAGCCGGGAGAAGTAGATCAGGCGGGTGACACAATAATAGGAGGTATTAACGAAGCTAATGTGTCAGTTGGGGAAAAACGTCGAGCAAAGTGGAAGGGTCCGGCCCAACTAGAAAAATTTAGGAAGGAAGGACGTTGTTTCCGGTGCGAGAGACAAGGGTGCACTTAAAGAAAGTGTCCGATGTTACCTTCACGGAATCCGAAACGAAAAGTGCCCCAAGTAAATTCAGTGACACTTCCTGGAATTGATACGTCTGTTTGTGAAGTAGAAATAGATCATCAGATAGATTCCAGCGAGGTGAGCCACTCGGAAAACTAGATGCTCCAAGTCAAAGACGCGCCTGGGAGCTGAATAAAAGTCTTAGCGAGAAAATAAAATGAATACAAAATCTTTCCTTGTTAATGCGCTTCTCAATGATACTGTTATGATACAAGCTTGAATAGAAAATGGTTGCATATGCTCTGGTGTGATTGATGAGGCGTTAGTAAATAAACTCGACTTGCCGCGCATTCCTATTTTACCCCGACAGCTGGAACCAGCAGAAAATTCCACGACTGACATACTTGTGAAAGAATCGATAACATTTGTTCACCTAGATCTAGATGGAGTGGTCACAGCGAAGCTCTGGTTATATGAAGCTCCCCATAGCTCACACAAGTTAATCCTTGGAAAGAGATGGCTGGAGGACAATGATGCAATAATCTATTCAAACGAACAGCGACTAGAAATAAAGAGGAATAAAATTTCAATATCCAGTGTTATATAATGGAGAAATAATCTCAGGAATGTGCCACGACCTCGTTTTACACCTATAGATACAATGACTTCGATCTCAGAAACTGTCCCGGTATGCAAAGCAACAATCGAAGATATCAACAAAGCATTACGCAAAAAGTCAGATCTGCCGCTCGATGAAGCAAAAACTCGCCTACCAAGAAATGTAAAAGAATTTGCGCACCTTTTTGCTGATACTGATGGCGCTTGTGATCTACCGCAGGCTAGAGGTGATCTAGATCATGCTATTAATCTTAGAAACGAAAACGGAAGATCATTGACACCACCCTGGGTTCCTATATATAACATATCTAGAGAAGAGCTTCTAGTATTACGAAAGACACTAACAGATCTTTTGGAAAAGGGCTGGATCCGGCCAAGTAACTTACCAGCAGCTGCCCCTGTACATTTTGCAAGAAAACCAAAAGGTGGGCTTGGATTTTGCGTAGATTATCGTGGATTAAATTCAATTACGAAACCTGATCGGTATTCACTTCCTCTATTCAAGGAAACTCTGAGGCAGCTTTTAAAGGCAAGGTGACTAACCAAGTTAGATGTAAAGTCTGCTTTCCACCGAATTCGTATCAGAGAGGGAGATGAATGGAAAAACGGCATTTCGTTGTAAGCTAGGGTTATCAGAATGGTTAGTAACACCATTTAGACTAGTTATTGCACCTGTCACATTCCAGCGTTATATAAATGAACAACCACGTGAACATTTGGATTTGAATTTTACAGCCTATATGGATTATATTTTAGTATATACAGACGGTAACGAAGACAATTATTGGGAGAAAGTTCGTAGCGTTCTCGAGAAATTGAGTAGATCAGGTCTTTATCTAGACATTGATAATTGCCAATTTTTATGTCAAAAAGTCAAGTATTTAGGATTTATTATTGAGGCTGGTAACAGTATAACTGTCGATCCTGAAAAGGTAAAAGCTATTCTGAAATAAAAATCACCCTCGACAGTGAAGTGAGTCAGATCTTTTCTAGGATTTGCTAATTTTTACCGTTGTTTCATTGAAAATTTCTCGGATATTGCCGCACCTCCTATCGATTTGACATAGAAAAACTATATCTGGAATTGAGGTGATAAAGAAAACAAGGCTTTTGAAAAACTCAAGAAAATATTTGCATCAGAGCCTGTTCTTACACAATGGAACCCAGATCGTGATACAACCCTTGAAGCGGATTGTTCAGGCTATGCTATGGGAGGATGTCTCTCACTGATGGACGATCAAGGAAGACTGCGACCCGTAGCATAATTTTTTAAAATGCTTGAATAGTGCTGAAGCAAATTATCCGATTCAGGATAAGGAACTTTTAGCAATAATAGCTTGTATGAAGGAATGGAAGGCAGAATAATAATCAGTCTCCAAACCATTCAATATTTTGACTGATCACAAAAACCTTGATTTTTTCGCTACCAAACGTTTACTCAGTGAGAGACAGGCAAGATACAATGAAATTTTACAACAGTTCAGATTTAATCTTAAATGGAGGGCGGGTAATGCCTCAGAGCGATCTGATGCATTCTCCCAACGTGATCAGGATAAGCCGGCGGGTGAGAACGATGATCTTACAGCTGGACGAGTTATGCAAAATTTCACACCAGTATCTATTAATTCAGTCAAAGCCGCATCAGCGGCAATAATTATTAACGATGAGTATATTGAATCACAAAATGATAATAAAGGTGTGGAGGAAGAAGACCAAGCCGCAGCTAAGACCATTGTTAGTGATGGCCACGTTGAATTACAAAATGAGATTAAAAGTGGAGACAAAGAGGATTCAGCAGAAGCTGTAATAANATAATGTTTGACGACCCTGAAATGCAAAATCTCTGGGTTCAGGGTGTGAAAATAGATAAGTATTGGAAGCGAGCTCGTGATTTAGTCCAGGCTAGTGAAAGGGGATTCTCACCTGATCTTGCGCAAAAGCTAAAGGTTAATATATGCGAATGTTCAGTGGCAGCCGATAATATTTTAAGGGGTCGTGAGAATCGTGTTTGGGCTCCGGACTAGGAGCCCCTACGTACAGCAATTATGCAGCGCATTCATGATAGTCATCTTACTAGTCACCCCAGTAGAGACACAATGGTTAGTATACTACTAAGCAGATGGTTCTTGCCAAAAGTGAGAAATCTAGTCCGAATGTTCATGGGTAATTATGATGTTTGTGGAAAATCCACCGTATGGCGCCAGGCAAAAGCCGGGTTTTTAAAACCACTCCCAGTTCCTGAGCGCATTGGTAGTGACTTAGCCATAGATCTTGTGACATAACTTCCGGACTCCAAGTGATGTTCAAATATAATGGTAATTACAGATAGGTTGTCAAAAGATGTTTATCTCTTTAGTTCTGAATAAATAGTGGCCTCAAAGTGTGCCGAAATATTCGTTGATCGTTACGTTTGATATTTTGGCTTCCTTAAAAATATTTGACAAGTGATAGAGGTAGTGATTGGACCAGTTATTTATAGAAAGCATTTTGCAAATTGACGGGTATAACTCAAAGATTTACAACAGCATATGATCCCCAGTCAAATGCAAGCGAAAGAGCTAATCAAGAATTATATAAATAATTACTTTGTTTTGCAACTTATTCTCAGTATAATTGGATTAAATTACTTCCAAAAGCCCAGCTGGCCTTGAAAAATCGGCCAAACTCAGCTATTGGAGGAATGAGTCCCTTCTTTCTACGCAATGGATACAATCTTGATCTTTTAGCAATGCCATTTTCAAACGAAGAAGTAAAAAGTCATCATCCAGGGAAAACTGCTTGCGATAAATATGTTCAAAGGCTCCGAGAAGCACAATAATTTGCTCAGGCTGCAATGGCCTCATCTCAGCAACGATATGAAGAAAATGCTAATAGATATCGTCGACAACCCGAAAAATTCAAAGTAGGGGATAAAGTCTGGTTGGATTTACGTAATATTTAAAGCTCCTCAGTTATCTAAGAGATTGGCTAGGTTGCATGCAAATTAAGAAGTCACAGCAGTACCAGATGCTCTAACTGTAGAATTAAACGTACCAGGCAACATACACAAACGATTTCATGTTGAGTTAATAAAACAGGCAGGTAATGACTCCTTTCCAAGCCAAGTTCGAGACGATGCGCAGAATCCTCCCATTATCGATGATTTGGAAGAGCCAGAATACGAAGTGGAGGCTATCTTGCGAGCAAGAACAGTAAAACGAGGTCATGGCAAGTATAGGCAGGCACTTGTCAAGTTGGTTAGATAGGCTGATCCTTCATTGGAGCCATTAGAATAAATAGAAGATACAATAGCACTCGATCAATTTGAAGACAAATATGGCCCAATCGTAGTAAGCGATGGTCCTTCTAAATCTCAAGTGGGCAGTTTTGTGGGTCCTACAGAACCCAAGATCATGGAGCAACGGCGAAGTAAGAGAAAAAGAAGAAAAAAATCTTAATTTTTACGCAAATCGACAAGACAGGAGGGGGCAATGTGACGGCTTGTTATTCGATCTAGTCCTGTAGTCTGTACTGTTCAGCACAGACGTGTACAAATCAATAATCCGGGAAGGTTATTGTTGTGCCGATCGCTTCTGACTAACATGGTGTTATCCCTGCCATGGTATTAAATCTGTTATTATGTTTGTGTTCACGATTTGGGCCCCATAAACATAATGATATTAAGATCTACAGCTTACTTTCAATTAACAATTCAGAATGGTAACTGTAGTAAAAAGGAAGAATAGGAGAAACTGAGAGAATGTACTTTATCTGAACATCTGTGTTTATATAGATTTGATTATTTTTCGAATTTCACCATGAGAATAAATTCTCTTTTCAACATAACATCAGTACAAGATAATTACTGATATTCCTTTTATTTATTGTTATCCATAGTTATTCCATTCCTAATCATAACCTATTTATAACAGGTATATGGAATATTACTGCCTTAGGCATCAAGATATAACAGAATACTCTAGTATACTCTTGCAAGTACTAGTATGGAACTACAAGATCTATCTGTGATACAGCACAATATTCCAGTAGATTCTCACAATTACCATAGTGCAGTTACGAGATGATCGATAAGATTCTTAGCTTCCTTTCAGGAATATATATAGCACTTGATTTAGGCATTAGATAGTTTTCTCTTTAGATAGAATATAAAACTCTCACCTTTCTATATACAATTGCTTCTGCCTTTATATACAAACCGTAACACTCACTACATTATGGCTGGCTACGACTCCACAAGGATTTTTATTTTGGATCTTCGCACAATACATTAAAATATTTGGGACGCTATCTTTCAGGAGTCTATCATAAGTTTATATGAGTCTAAGTGGGAAAGATGTAGCCTGGTGATTCCCGTTGAAAGCGGGCTAATAAAATACCATTCAACTATATGTCAAGCAAAAAATATATTTTGGTTCAGACTCTGTGCTCAAATGAGGATAATTTGGAGATTTCGTTAAGGGTTAAGAATTCATGAAAATAGTCTAAATTTTGGAAAATAATTTTTATTTTACTTTTTCTGTGATCAAATCACCATCATATCTTCAATATATTTTATTCAAATCACTTACTCAAATTTATGTTAAGTTACAAATCTACAGATATTCAAACTCCAATACCCAGTGTTACATAGAAAAATATCGTATTAATTTAGTCCCTAGAAATTTCAAACTCAAGATTTAATAGACGACGAGAATTCGTCTCAAGTGAGATTAAAAAAAAGATCGAGAAAAATGGACCCATATTTTATTCAATTTAGGTCAAATAATACGTTGGCTATGCTTGAGAAAATTTGTAAATTTTAGAAAATAACTTATGTCACAGAGGCGACTTTACTCTTTTTTTGAAATATTGAAAGAAATGTTTATGGGCTCAATTCGAAAAGTTCAGTCTAATTTATTTATGAGAGTTTACGCTAACAAGGATAACTTAAAATTCTAATTTAATACTGCTGAGGCAATATTTCCTATTAAATAGGAAATGATTGCAAGTTATGACCCACCATTTAAATCTTATTTTTAACTGTTTACACGACTAATATTATCAGACATAATATTATAGTAACCGACAGTCTGCACAGACCTGCTTAAACAGCATATGGGTAACGAAGGACTGTCGTGTTATAATCTTAATACAATTAATTCTTACTGTTACTTTCTTACTGCTTCCAAGTCCTACATCACTCATAGGCTGATTAGGTAAAGCTTTAAGGTACTAATTTCAATATATTATATTGTTGCTACAAAAATTTATCACAAAAACAGCAACAGTCTCAGTGATTCTATCACAATAGCTTAGTTTTCTACCAAAAATCTACCTAAAATTCATTTGTTCAATGGATGAATTATCGAGTGTTTTGAAAATATTTCAAAATGTACCAGAAAGATGATAAGGAGAATCGCGGATTGAATGACACCCCAAATATGAAATCAATATGTTTAAGGACATATGCAGAATAAACAAATTCAAAACTGGTATTCAAATGAATGGACCCATTCCAACCTCTATAGAATCACTCTTAGGTGAATTTAAAACCTATCATCATGACATGGGAATGAAGTTTTGAAGGCATCATCAAATATTTTCGATAACTATATGAAAAAAAGGTCTTCAAAAATTTAGAATTGCAGGCATGACATAAAATTCTTTTCAAATTTTATAAAGAACAAGACCCAAATAATCCGACAACTAAATAAGTGGTTATTTAAGTCGATACTCTTAATGCAAAATGCTGTGGTATAGACTCATCTCAGTTGACTGATGACTCTATACCCATACGCTTAACAAATTCATGTTGAGAAAAAAATTAGTTACAAGCTGCTCTCAGTGCTCTCTCGCTCGATCTCTCTTCATTTATCAATTGATCAACAATGGCTGTTAGTAATTCAAATGAAATCAGAGAAGAAACACAATTTCCAGCAAATATCATAGAATATTGCTTTGGGAACAAGCATGATGGTCTTGACGTAAATTATACCGATCAAAGATTTGGAGCTAATTACTGAAGTCCTGTGGAGTTTCAGAGTGGCTATTTTATACTCAAAAGGAATTACCTGATTATGTTTTTTTTATATTATGATAGATAGAATAAATTAATTAGACAGGGTCTATTAAAACTTAATTATAAGTGTTACGTCTGCGGTCGGGAGAATAGTCGTGTTTGGAGGCATGATACAGATCAGCGCCTTATTGCTCGAAAATGGAGAATAAGTCGTTCGTATACCTGCATGATAAGGTTACTTGAAGCTCAAGATGCAAAATAAGAAAATTAATCAATTGACTTGTACATAGCTAAGGATTTCTATGAAACTGACTTCAATTTAAAGCCTGAAAATCAAATATTTCAGATGATATCCCTCAAACTTAATTTTTTTTGATTATTCGCATTGATCACAGCAGAAGCTTCCAGCATTTTTATTCTGACGAATATTTAAAAACATTTAACCCGTATTTTTTTTCGAAATGATTGGGAAACTTTTTATGGGATCTGTATTGATAGCGGTGTCTATTATTACTCTATGACTGGTTATGATCAGCATCTCGCTCTTTCTAAACCTAAAAACATTTTTATCGATAAATCTATCGTCAGTTTTATAGATTCTCTGTTTTCTAAAGATTCTGCATTTCTATTGGTTATATCAGTATCACCATTTCTTTCGATGAAGTCTGTTTTAATATCTTGCGTGCTGAAATTCATTTCATTCCTTCTCATCATGATAAAGATCAATATGGAACAATATTCATTAATCTTTAAGGGACTTTGAACTAATTTAGTAAAGGCTTAAAATTTAAAGTGTATCGGAAAAGAATTCATGCCTGCAGATAATCCAGAAACTTAATCGCGTGTGTTAAATAAACTTAATAAGCTTGTCACCTATGTATCTGAATCACTATTATCCAAATCTGAATTTCCTTCATCGTCACCTTGAAAATTAAAGCTCTTTTAAGCCTATAAAACTATTATAGTTAATGGGACATGCAGACGACCTGGATTATTTTAGAATTCAAAACCTGACCCTTTTCTGCACTATATGCCAGAAACATGGTAAATCTCCAGGAATCAACAAGTTCTTCAAACATAACGACATAAATTAATTTGAATTTTGTGTCATAGTGGATATACTATACCTCGAGGACCTAAAGTTATCTTCACAAAAACACCCTATTGTAGACATTGAAGATTTTTAATAACTAAAATTCTTTCATTTATTTTCTACTACTGTAATTGCTTTATACATAATCTCTTTAACAGCAACTTGCCACATGTAGAATTGATAATTTATTTCATACTCAATTCTATCAACTTTCTCGGTTTCAACATTACCGGTTTCCAACATTCTTGTGTTCTACCATTCTCGCTTAAGTAAATCAATGTAAACGAGTTTTATCATTTTCTTTAATTTACACTGAACACACTCTGTGCTACACATAGTTGGTGAAGTAACACGATATCAGGCGTTTGTAGTAGTAGAAGAGGTATCTGCAACAAAAAGTTGGAATCCCTTAAGACGAGAGTACATAGATGCATATCTTAGACAGCCTGAAGTAGTAAAAATTTAATTCTGGTAAAAAATTTTGCATCCATAATATTCAAACAATATGCCCTTTCCGCTAGCGACACGGTCATAATTTTTCTTATTGAGTAATACTCATCAATAGGTATCGTAGAAAGATATAATGGTTAATTATGATGTGCCCTGAAAAATTATCCTAGATGAGACCGAACTTGGACTAACATTTCTTAATAAAAACTGCTATGATTGCAGTAAATGACATTGCTGGTCCCAATAATAATTACTCACACTTTTAGTTCATGGAAACTTTACTTGAATCGAAGAGTCAGCAGACCATATTCAACACATGTTGAACTAGGAAAAACTATCCGAAAACTCAGTACAAAGTTAGCTTGAATTAATGCCACAGACCATGTACATCAGGCACTTTCTACACAAAAAAAAAAAAGGGTTTTTTAACTTATTTGATGCTCCCCCCTCAATTTGAAGATGTGGGTAAACCGTGAAGACTCTGCCTCATCTAGAACAATATGGTATTGCTAGGGTAAATAATCAAAGGGGTAACCAACTATTCAATCTCGTTGTTCCTTCAAGAAGCTTTGTTAGTTGTATTGATATTTGACTACACTCTTGTTGCTATTTACTCCACACTACTGTTATTGAATGCTAATAATAACTGCTATTAAAGTTGTGGTAAACAGACATCCAGGTTGACATTATTAGAATAAACACTACAACTATGTTTCATGTTTGTCTAATTTTATTACTGGGTATTTATAGTTTTGGCTGTGATATTGATTTTTCTTCAGCGTCTGACATATTTGGCTCTCCAGGAATTATTGCAATTCTAGCTTTTGGGAATATTAGAAATTGTATATACAGAGTATCAGGCCCTAAAATTCGACCCTGTTATATAGGTCTTTCGAGGTATATCCCAGCTACTTTAGGGGCCAATCCCAGTGCTTTACATAATATTCTCGCTTAATTTGCTTCGTCAGCTGCACAGTTTTGAAATTTCTACCTCGTTCCATCTTTCTCCTTATTTCCCATCCTCAACATCATTATCATCATCAACTCCATAAGCATCTTCATGCTAAAATTTCTTGAAATGTCGCAAGTCAATTTGTCCACAAGAAATACCCGCGTACGGGTACTTAATTTATCGCGGGATAAAAAAAATCGAAGTAAGTCTTTCTAATACTAATTTTCAGAATGACACTCACTTTAAGAACAAACAAACGATGAATACTCATCTGACTGTCTTGTCAGTCGATACAAGAAAAACATTTACTTGATGTTTTGTGGTTCCTTCTTTAGAGATAGGGCAGATCCGTTTGTATTCTGGGAGAGAGATTGGGGAAATATGTGAGGAGAAACTTATTCTCAACGCATCCTACCTAGAGTTGTGGATTATTTTAGATCTTTAAACGTTTGTTGTTAGAAACAGAAGCCCTCAATTTAAGTTTTTAGACCCATAATAAGACGGACCAAACATTTTTAATTTGAAATTTTCACCGCAGATTAGAGGTTCGCTAAAAGTTTGTGAAGAGTATCGCTCCCTTATTCCGTTACGCCGTTCCAGATTAGGCTGAGCCAAGCAAAGATTGACCTACGGAACTACTACATCTAGATAAAATCAACCTATAAAATGACTAGGGACGAATTACTTTGCATTACCCTCTGTAGACAGCGAACAAAAACTGGATAGAAGACAACAATAACAATTCAACTTTTCTTATCAAATTTTTAACAAGATGCATTGAAAATATGATCTGAAAATTGAATACGGGGATCTAGTGTGCAATTCTTTCTACTCTAGATAACTTAACTCATTTGCTTAAAATCTAGGTCCAAAAATACGAATATGAAATCCTTCAGCCCCACTCTATGCCAATGCTCTAATTAGCATATTTTCCATAGGATGAAAGATCAACTGTAGTATTTGTAATTCTATTTATAATATATATTTACTTGCTATTTAACCTCAATATTCTGCTAGTGTTCGATTGTTGCGCAAAAAATTTAAGTGTTTCATTCGTTCTTATTTATATATTTTTCGAGCCCGATGCGACTAGTTTTATTAACAATTTTTGCAATTTTCAAATTTATAACAGCTGCATTTACTGATAAAGAAATCAGCAATGAATATCTTGTCTTTGATTGTGGGCATAAAATATTTCGAAGTCAGGCTATTAGAGATGCAACTCTCATAGCTATGGAAAGATATAGGAACAACTTTGAATATCCAATTTTGTATGATGGACCTCTCTATGACAAAAATCTAAAGTATATGGTCTGGCCTATTTTACCAAATAACGAGATTTATCGGTCAAATTGTTATTCAAATCATTTTTTTAACTTTCTTAATTTGCAAAATCAAATACTTATCATCTTCCAGATCAAAAAGGCATTTCTTTTCTTGTTCTCGATCCTTTAGGTACCGTCGTGGATATTATCATAAAGTTATCAAATAATCAAATGACAAAGTGCAAAAGATTGAGTGAGTCATTCTTAGGACCATTCGATGAAGTTGAAGATCAGGGAGATGGCTATAACTGTGGCCATGAATATTTTGACAATGAGATGATTACTAAAAATCATTTACTGGCTCGCGAAAAAATTGGCACGAACTCTCCATATCTTACCCCATACTCGGGAAATCTCTTTGATCCTCAAGAAAAATATTTGCTTTGGCCAGTTGTTAAGACCTACATTATAGGCAATAAAGAAAAATGTTACATATCCCATTATTCCAAGCTAAATCTGGCTCTTTTTAAATTTAACTAATTTTCAATACAGTATTTACAAGTACCTTCAGCGTTGTTATTACTGAAACAGGCAATTTTGTCGATATGATTGCAAGACTTAAGCTTGGAAATCATTATATTAAATGTCAACGAGGAACTAAACCACAGCATTTAATATCTCCCTTAGAGAATGAATCAGATTCTTTGGAGTCTGGTTACCAGTGTGGGACTCTTTTCTTCGGGAAAAAATATCTTGAATATTGTGTTACGGTTGCAACTAAAGCTGTAAAAAATCTAAAAAGCCGAAGTTATCCAAAAAAAATCTCTGGGACTTTGTTCAAAGAAGAAGTCTGGTCTTGGCCAATTTTCCCTAATAATAAGATCTACGAAATAGGTTATCTCCCCATTTGTAAAGATTTTTTCAATGAGATCACTGATACTTTATTATAGGACGTACTGGAAAGTATTTTCTGGTCATGAATACCAACTTCCAACTCCTCACAGTTGTTATCAAAAATGGTTTGGACATACAAACATGCTCTGAGCGTATAAGGGGCCTAGAGGCGGCAATACAAGAAAATGATGACTTTAATTGCGGTTATTTAGTATTCAAGATTAACTGGCTTGAAAAAGCTGCATTACAAGCTTGTGACAGAATGCAAAAATCGAGCCGAAAATTCCCAGCTAGTTATAAGGGCCCGGAATTTGATATCCCTGGACCATATTTCACGTATCCCGTACATATTTCTACAATGTTTTCCAAAAGTATGGCATCAGAGTCCCAATACATTATTGTTTTTTCTTTTCAATATTAGTATCATTTGACTGATTTAAAAATTAGAGAAAAGCATTTATAGGGTTGTCATTAATTCCGAATGCAAAGTAGCTGGAGCACTAGTGCTAAGACAAAAAAGATTTTTTAAATGTAAAAGATTGAGTGATGGCTCAATACCTGGTGGATTATCAAACGAGAAAATGACAGAAAATATTGTAGAAGTTTGATGAATTTTGAAACTCTGGTTATTTGAATCAAAAAAAAAAAAATTCGCTGGGTTGGACTCATAACAGTTGATTTAATAAATTAATTTATCTTTAATCATGGTGTATTTAAATTCGTTTAGACAACAGCTAAGTAATTTAAGTTGCTAAATGGCTAATTATTTATCGTATTAATTACTTGAAAAGAACAAATCACTCAATTCCAGTGACTTTTGTGAGAATGTGTCGAGAATTTTTATGGGTTCTTAGAGATGGAGAATCTTGAAAGTAAAAGTTAAGTTCTTCGAACATCATAAAATCAAATTCATGATAAAAAGAATCATCGATTGTTTGCGGTATCTGTCTCGAAAATATTTCCCGTTCTTATTGTTTATGTTTTGGTGGTCAGTACTACTGGAATGCATGACTATTCAGTGGTTTCGCTCTGCAATACATCTTAACCTCAAATTTGACAAGAATGATTGTTCAGAACTACGAGACATAAAAGTAATTCAATAAGTACTTAACTCACCTGGTCGTTAGGTTTTTATATTTCTTGAATTAATTATTTATTGTACAAAATTTCAATAGAATAGAACGTTGAAGCGGTTGGTTCAAAAATAATCAGCTCGGAGTGATCTTTTCAAACATTTTTTTCTTAAAATGACTTGAAACAAGTTAGTAACTAGATTAAAAAAAAAATTTCATCTTAAATTTATATCAGAATTATGAAACAGTAATCAGATAAAACATCCGACCCGTGGAACTACATAGCTTTTTTTCAAAATTTTGATTTTTTTTTTTTTTTTTTTATATTAATTCAAGATTGATAGACAAATGAAAGAATAAAGAGTGCTTATAGTATGAGAAACAACTTAAAACTAAGTGCATTTAAATTTACATTTAGAAGATTCTAATGTAATTAGTGGTCAGATATATAAATAGTTTTTTTGAGGTGAGACTGTGGCTTTTATCAAAAACCAGAGTACGTGAAGAACAGCCGAGGTTCTCTTGATGGATTTTTCCCACCGGGTTTTTCCATTTGGTTTTCCTTCAGCCTGAGATCTTAGTTAAGTCATGGTGAATGCATTCCTACCCCTTCGACGCGATGTAACTATCTGGCTCATAAATTGATATTCAGGAAAGCTGGGCACCAAATATGTATTACTATTGATCGGCGCATCTTATATTCTAGATATCGTTATTACGTTTTTTCTTCTAATAGATGATAAACTGACCCACGTTGTCGTAAAAAATATAACCATCATCATCATCATCTTCTTCTTCTTCATAAATAAATTGATGTGTATAGTCAAAGAGAATATTTTGCATCAATACTAAGCAACTCAAATTCAAAAATTTTGATATTTAAAGCAAAGTCATAGGAAGTGGAAAAAATTTGGCGAAAGAGTTTTGATGCAAGGTTATTGGAGAAGTGCTAGTGCAAATAGTAAATGCTTCATTGGAGATCCATATTTAGAGAAAGATAATGAAGCTACTGATTTTTACATTATTACATCAAGCTTCTTAGGTATTTGCTAAATGAGTGGAATAAGATTAATGATACAAAATTTATATGAGATTTTTAATTTTCGATATTGGCAGATTAGAAGTATAGATAATGATGGGTGTTACAACATTCAATTTTTGACTTAAGACATTACCAGATGAGGTTTTAAATCTCATTTGATTTTTGTCAATAATTTTTTATCTGCTATTATTGACTATAATATGCGATTAATTTGAGTTTGATGCTAAAGTGCTACAAGCAGAGGTCTGGTTTGATTATAAAAATTTAACTCCATACAGACTTTTATGGATATTTGAGTAGCCATGACATACACATATGATTTTTTGGAAGTATAACCACTAACACTTTTCTTCATAGATCATTGTGGTTATATGCATCATACCTGCAACTGATATTAAATTTCACCCAGATATTTGTGTTTTTCTTCCCTAACCAAATCTTGATAGATTAGTTTGATAATATTTTCACTTGTATGACACATTAACATGAGTCAATAGAAAATCAGTCGTTTCTTTTTAAGAAATCTTTTTTTTTTTCTACATTCAATTTGGCTTCATGTAACCTCTCTGCTTATTAAACAAATATACATAGAATAGTACCTATCTTGTAGTGGAAAAATCAAGCAATAAGAAATTTTTTATTACATCAAATATCTTCTTTCATCTGAAAATAATTCAAATAGGTCATAAAAGCAAGATGGAAATATAATTGTTACCGGTTGTGTTATGAAATATTTCGTAACAAATTTTTTTTAACTACATAGAGAATATGGATTCTCAGACTCAATTTTGACTTTGACAATTTTGAAGAATGACGGCAAGCTTACAGTTAGGTCAGCCGCACATTTACAATTGTTACCCTATGAGGACTTCCTGATTAATATATCAAGTCTTGTTAGATGATTTCTCAGTTCTTCAATATGCAATATTTTTATGTAAAATCTCTGGGGTAGAGTATGCATCATCTCTTTTCTTAGAGCTTGACATATCAGAATTGAAGTTGCATTTATTATTTTTTGACTCTATACTGCACTCTAGTGAAATAGATCCTGAAACCTGCGATACTAGAACATTCATTGTATCAAAAATTTCTGCTTAAATTGGTCGCCATCATATTCTCTAACTGAAGTATTTATCAATGACTGATTTGATAAGATTGAAGGAGAAAATAACGGTAGAACTATTTCTTCGTCTTCGGTAGATTCGGTATCATTATGGAAATAAGGAAAATTTGTCTTATATTTGAAATTTTGTATTGATCTCTCCAGGGAACTGTCAAGTGAGTATCCATCGGCTATCAATAGTAGACTGAACACGGCGCCACTTTCTTTCTTTATCTTTTTATATACAGTTCTGTTTTGTAATTCATCGAATAAAACAAATTAGCTTCAGATATAGATCTGTCTTCTGGAAAATAAATCAGATAAACATTAAGAGAACTTTACCAGATACTTAAGAAAAATCTAGTTCCATTCTATTTAAGAAATCTTTTTTTCGCTATTCTCTTAATATATTGATATAAGCTGAGCATGACCATATCTTCTAGCATGAAATTTCAAGTGCGGTTCTATACCAAGCTTCTCAAGGAGTAATATTTGCAAGATCTGGTACCAGGTCTCGATTACGTAGGTACGAGGCTGTTTTTATTGAAAATTGCTAAAACTTGTCTGAGATTCCTGCCTCTATTCTGAGGCTAATTTTAATATAAAACAGAGTTCTATTAAATCACTCATCAATACTATTGACTTCAAGATAATAGTCTACTACTGCCTCTAGTTCAATTCTTTGATCCGAGGACTAAGTAGGCAAAGTTTTGTTTAAGAACTCACTCCCCCAGACATCAAGGATACAGTGAAGCTATTCTATGTTATTATTTTTTCCGCAAAAACCTTCTGTTTTCTACTTTTATGTTTGTAGGGCATCAACTAATATGAATATTCTTTTAAAAAAAAA
>JAHYSP010003343.1:38995-51066 GCA_019455505.1 Pleochaeta shiraiana
GAAGATTATCAAATAGAGCTACTCACAAATCTTTCAAGGTTAGTTAATATTGCAGTCATTATATAGGGAAGATTAAAAATAATATCACGGAGTTGGAGACTTTGAGTTTGAATTAATACTTAATCTAAAGATTTTCAGATCTATAGCTTTATGAAATAAAATTCTTCAAAATTATTGCTTGTTGTGCTAGAAACTAACTCATGAAACCTTAGATCAAATTTATATCAATCTGAGATCATCAAAACAAAAAGTAAACAAATTTCCCTTGGTTAAAATCATGAGAAGATTAATACTGATGATAAGATCCGTTTATTATGGTCTTTTAGATATTTTTTGATCTTAATTAGTTAATTTTACTAAAAAATATAGAGATACTTTAGTTTTCATTTGCTAGATTTCTCGATATCAATCTGTATTTGTAATTTGTAAAACTCCAAAAAACATTACATATTTAAAGCAGCTGTTGTCTCACTCAGAGTTCCAAATATTTCAATCATCTAAAAGATTTTATGAGGATAAGTGTTGGAAATAGCGTTAATTATGTTTTAGGATATTTGCAAACTTAATTCCAGGTTTTTCCATGGCTAAGTAATATGAATATTTATGGTATAATACATTATTTATATTCGAACTTTTTGATGATATTTTTAGCTATAATTTAGAGTGCTATTTTTATAGATGGAGATGTATCTGTGACACTTTTTGTATCAAAACAAGTATGGTGCCATGATTTTACTAAGTGGTTTCCTTATAATTCATGAACTATTTCTAGCTATCCATAAACAGAGATCAAGTACCCATAGATGGCACAGTTGGAGAAAATGTAGTTACATTTAATTTATTATTTATTTACTTAAATACCTGTACTTTTTCAACTCAATATATTTCTAAATATATCCAATATTGTTGTTTTAGTCAACCATATTAAAGCGCTATCATCGACATATGCGATAGGTTTAATTCTATAGGACAAAAGTCGAACAATAAGTACTAATAAAATTTATGAACGAGGAAAAGAATATTATGGAGTCTTGATCATTTTGATGACTTTAAATTTATACTATTGGGTAATGTTTTATTCCGATATCTCGTATACGTTGTTTTTATTGAGTATTTGAACTGAGCTAGATATAGAAACAGAATTAAAGATAGAGAGAATAGACTAAAAGAATCTTTTAGAATATTATCCGATTCTTTGTGCTTTCAATATTCAAAGTAAGCCAACAGTTTTTCTTCTTTTCACTTTACAAAGATTCTGGATTTTGTTTTTTTCTTGAACTATACTTTCAAGTTTATTTAGTTGTATCAAAACTGGGTAGTTATGAATCAATTGACGAGTTTTAAAAGCCTCAGATATTAATTAGAAAAATTTCAATATTTTCATTTTCATCCTTGTCTAAAGGGTTTGGACATCTTTTGAGATCTTTTCATATAAAGAATTTCCCCGGATTTTTTTCAGTTATGTTTTCAGCTCTCCAGCTTTAGTTTATCTAATCCTATTAAGTAAATTGTAGGATTTTTGCTGAATGAGATGATAGTGCAGATTGATCTCTAACAAAAAGCTTTTTTAAATAAAGGGTTTCAACTCATGTAGCTGCTATTTTAGTAATCTCAAACAATGGCTACAAAGGTCCTAAACGATGTTTATAAACGAGCAAAGATTAGTCAAAATACAGCTTGGGGAACAATATTTTTACTTTTTTGATGCAAATGATATTAAGTATCAAGTAAGAGTTCAGAATATTAAATACTATCCAAAAAATATTTGAACTTCAATATCAAATGGAAAAATTACATCAGGAATAAGTTGGGTTTTTCCACGAAATTTATCACCGAGAAATGATTTGAAAGTTTACTCAAAAAAGTAATAATTATTCAAAATTGATAATTAGAATAATTATAGTAGGGTTGATGATGCATTTTAGGCCAAAAACTAATTCAAAAAATTTCATATACAATAAATCTAGAAAGTTACATCCTTCATAAATAGATTTTGATCTTTTTTACATCTAATCATAAAAAGTCTGTTTCTTCTGAGCTTGCTAAGCTATTTGGAGAATATTAAATATTCAGATATGAAAATTTTGAAATATGTAAAGTCTTATAATTAAATATATTTAAAAATAATGATTCTAAATCGATTTGAGGGGCAGCGTTGTAGACTCAACCATTTTCACCGGTGACACACCTTGTCACTTTTTTATATTATGTAATTGCCAAAAAATCATTTCTACACACCCAGTCATTCAATTTCTCATTATTCATTCAAAAAAATACTTTCCTTCACCTTACAAATGGTCCGCTCCCCAGAAGTTATTGTATCGTCGCAAAGAGCAAGCATAAGATCCATTGAGATAACCAAAGTAAATAAGCAATGAAATGTAAACAATGAAAGTTAACACAACTTTGTATTTGACTGCACATGAAATACCACAAAGATTGATCAATTAAACTTAACTTTACTTAAAAGAACAGTTTTTTCAAAACCTTAGTACTGAAAATTAATATTGACATAATCAAATCTTTTAACTAAACCATTGATTCACAGCATTTGTCACTGTTAACATATCACGTATTTAAGTAGATAACCTTACATAATCTTAATTGTAAGGTGAAAGATAATCCTCAGTGTTTTGAGTATAAATATAATTTTAAAAACACAAGTAATAACCTTAGTCAGTAATACCAAAAACTTAGAATATGGAGTCCCTATTGACAGGCGGTTATCGTTAGAATAGCTCTGTAGGAAGAGTACTATCTGAACTAGACTTACAGAATCTAGGCACAGAAAAAAAAGTTCATTATTAGGATGAGGAAGATAAATTATTTGAATCAATTTCTGAAGCAGAGAAATGCCTCCAAAATTTGGTGAAGTGTAGAAAGAAGGGGTTATATTCGCAATATTTCGCATACAAAGCAAATGTAACAAAATCCAGAAACTAAAAACAGTCTGGTTCGAATGTGTTCACGCTGGGAAGTATTTCAATAACTCTATCTTTGAGCCTACTTCTGAGGTGGCTCGCACCACCATAACTCCCAAGAGCCAAAGACCTTGACTTGTCATCGCCAGAAGAGAAGAAGTGACAGGAGAGTGACTAGTGTAGATACAGGACAGGTATCACCATCACTATCTCGTCCAATTAGCTTGAGCACACTCTTCATTTTGATTTATCGGTGATGCACAAAATCACCAAATTCAACAAATAATAGGTGTCGGTGCACCACCCAGAACAATAAAATCTGCGTTCCGAATAAATAGCACTGATTTCCCTCTGATTGCCGGAGATAAATAATGTCAGGTTAAAAATGCGGCAAGAGACTCTCAAAATGAAAAGTCCCTTATAGGCTTTAATGGATTCATCAGTTGAGCGCGATATATGGCACAGATATTAAAGGTATTAATAATGCCGTACCAAGAATTCATTTTTCACTAAACCAGCGATAATACAAATTTTGTTCGCATACCATGATGTTGTTTTACTATACTGTACATACAAAAGTAACAGGTAGACACCGAACCATGTTTATGATAATAACTAATGACTTCGGAATTTCTCTCCTACCATTACACATTGTAGGCGTTAATCCATAACACAAAATTTTTTCTGGTACTTACTGTTTCTTGAAAAGCGAATCGCAAATTGATTATAGATGGGCTTTGACATGCTTTTAAGAGTTTTATACTTCGGCAAACATACCAATAAAGGTTTTAACCGCTGATTATAAGGATGCGTTAAACGCCTTAATAATTTCCATATTTCCATTAGCTCATCATCTACTGTGCCGAAGACATATTGAACAAACTTGTTAACTCAAATAAACAGAGTTCTTGTAAGGGATGAAAAAATTCACGATGCTTTCATGCAGGACTGAAGATGATTTTCTTTTACAGTGGAGACAAATTCAAGAACATTACGAAGACAGTATCGTTGAATATTAGCTAGCTTAACATATCGCCAAATAGGAAAAGTTTGTTCAATACTGGCTTCGCAAAGTCCCCCACTTTGGCCATTCCACTTCTAGCAGAGATGAATGTGCGCATCATAAACTGAAAATTTGGATAAAATTCAGAATAGGAGTTATGCTTTATATTGTTAACAAAATATTTGTGGAAAGCTAAAACGAAGAGGTTGAGTTGAATCAAATCCTCAGTTCTGAGTATTAAAAAATGCTAAAATTAGCTGGCAGAGAGTTTTGGATCCGTGTACAACGCAAGATATCCCATTATAGTATTAAGTAAGCTTCCAAGCTCTACAGGATGGCTAAGCAAGAAAAACTATAGATCAATCATTGTAATCATTCGTTAGTATCCCAGTATGGGATTCCTTGTGCTCACAGATTAAAAGCTATTCTTAGCCCTCGTGTTGACCCTAGACATGATGAGGGCAAATTCAAAAGTCACTGAGCAATAGCAATTCAGCACCGATCCCTTATACCCTCTAAATTTTTGCAATACGAGTTATTCAGTCAAATGGGACAAATAATTGATTAACTGACGCCATCTCAAGAAGGTAAGGAAAAAAATTGTGACATGCTGCCATCTACTTAAAGCTCTAAAATCTAGCCACAATTATCAGAGAAGCTTTAAAAATTCTCACTCAACCATCTCCTCGAGTTGTTGATGTAGCATCTATTAGAGCTCTTGATAGGCCTATTATTTTTGCTAGATATAACACTACACGTCGCGAACCATGAAATTTTGAGTACACAGATACAACGCGACCAATAAGGAGATATATTAGATATTCCTTGTATAATCAAGTTGTTCATTGAAAGGGCTATACTGGGTAGCCCGAAAAGCTATCAAACCAGACTCATTAACTGAAAAACTTATTAGAACTAGCGCGAGTAGGGATACAAGTTATTTAAAATTCCTCTCTAATTATTAAAACCGTGGTTATAATCATAGAGAGGAAACTATGCTTGAGAACCAATTATCTTGGATTCATTTAATTCTCTATTTTAACTAGACATCAGGTCCCTTATAACAACTTTATTAACGTAGTAAGCTAAACAGCTTTGATACATAGGTATCACAACCGAGACTCCTAGACTCCTTAAACTAAACATGTTAAGATTCCTTCGCTGAAGATCTCTACTGTAATAAGATATTCTAACATTACTATCTATCCCCAATTCCCCGCTCCCGAGTAATATCAGGGAGCTATGAGCAACAAATTAAAGTCCCAATTTTAACCCTAATTTGATAATGGATAAGGCTTAGATACAAACTAGCTGTAGACAAATTTATGGTTAATTTTTGCCCACCCTAGGTCTTTCTGAATAGAGAAACATCTTCAGTTAAACGATATAATTTTTTTTAAAATATAGATAAATATTTCTGATCGTACTCAATTGATGGAACTGTACATTATTTGTCTGCTTGTATAATTTAAGGTTCAGTTTTATGAGTTGATTTTGTTGATTTGAAAAGTCAACACTTATAGTTTGAAAAAATGTTGTTCTGATAAGTAAAGTGAAGATTGATTTGATATGGATTTTGTCATTATTTCAAGTACAGTAGTAAACAAGGTTGTGTTCACTTACATTTGTTTATTTATCATAGTTATCTCAATAAATCTTGTCCTTTCTCTATGAAACGACACGATTTTTTCTTGCAAGTGGGCCATTTGTTGCGTGAAGGAAAGATGAAAATTGAATTACAAATACAAATATGAATGACTGGGTGTGTAGATAAAAAAAGATTTTGGTAATTACACAATACAAAGAATTGATATGGTGTATCACCAGTGAAAATGGGTGTGTCTACAACGCTGCCTAAATTAAGGTATCGAGTTATTCCTAGTATGTAAAAAATTTATAATGAAATTTTTCCAGTCCTGGCTATGAATTATCAGATATATTACAAATCTAAGCAATATTGAATTTGTTGAAGTTTTATTTCGTATGATGATACAGTCTTGTTTAATCATATATATGAAGTTGCGTGAACATCTTTTATTTGTTGAGTTAGTTGATGAAGTTCCTGATAAATATTCAGGCCAAAGATAGTGAGGCATTTATTGATTATGTGGGTTTCAAAGTAGTATAAAATAATAACCTTTATGCAATTTAAATTTAATCCTGTACCCTTGATATCTATATTATAGAGGCTCTTATAAATGATTCATATTGGTAAGACTCCTTGTCGATTTTATATTTTGTCCCTGTATACTCCTACTTATCCCTGATTTTAAGTCCATTATATCAGTGTTTGCAACATTTATTTGGGAAACTGAGAATACTATGTGTTGAGTTTTGATTTAACAAGCATATTGTTATGTTGGTACTTCTGCCAAGTCTGAATGGGCTTTATCAGAAGAAAAGTTAAAATTTCCCTCTCTTTTTTTGCATATAACTTTCTGTTAAACATGTTATGAACCTTTTATATAAATAAAAGCCAAAATAATTTATCTTATTTATCGTTACTCTGAAACTGAAACACGATGATAATATCATTTACGACAATTATATTTGGTTTTCTATTGCACGCCAGAGCTTCGATAACTGGTGACAAGAATAAAAATGAAAATTTATATTTTAACTGTGGTCCTGTAGTATTTGAAAATATCGCTGTCAAGGAAGCTTTAGCTGCGTCTATGGAGGGACTTAGAAGAAATTCTAAATACCCTATCCCTTACGCTGGTCCTTTCTATGACACTAACGTCAATTATTTAATGTGGCCTATACTATCTGACGGACTGATATACAACTCAAAATGTATTTAAATCTTATCTATAACCATTATCTTGTCTACAGATTCAGTTACTCACTAGTTTGTAGTATCAAAGGGCATTTTTAGCCTTATTCATGATATTTCTGGCGCTGTTATAGATATTTTGGCATTGTTGTCAAATAACCAGATGGCTAGGTGTGAAAGGATAAGTATTTCAAGATCCAGCACTCTTGATAACGATCATGAATATGGTAATGGATATGACTGTGGTCATGAGTTCATGGAAGACGATAAAGTTCTCGAGAATCTCGAGTGGGCAAAGACTAGGCTTGGCATGGGTCTTAAATACCCAAAACCATACATAGGAAACCATTTTAAATCTTACTCTGAGTATCTTATATGGCCATTGTCACGGCAAAATACTTATGATTCATCATCAAAAAGTTCTTAAAATCTATTTGTTATTATCGTTGTATCTGTATCTAATGATGCTAATGATTTATCAGCAATAAGAAGTACATACTACATTCTCATCACCCCATTTGGAAAGTTATCGGGTGTTATAGCCAGATTGAGGCTTCCAAACTCCTTCATTAAGTGCCAACGAGGAACTAAGTCACCACAAATGCTCTCATTTTTAGGCGAGAAACTAGAAATCTTAACCGAATCTGGGTTCCAGTGTGGAGCTAGATTTTTTGACAAAGTTTATCTTCAACAATGTATAGATTCTGCAGTAGCACCTAAAAAAAAATACGGTGCACGAAAAATTTACCCCAAAAAAATCACAGGTCTCCCGTTTAAAGAAGATGCCTTAATCTGGCCGATACTTTTAAATAAGAAGATTTACAACGCTGGTTCTCAATCCACTTGCCCTTTCATACCGATTGGATAAGCTGACTTTCTTAATTTTGTTAGGATCTACTGGAAAATATTTCTTGGTTATGAATAAACAGTCAGAGCTCATTTCTGTTGTTGTTAAGAATAGAAACGGCTTTGAACCATGCTATGATAGAGTAAGAAGCTTGGATGTAATTAAGCCCGAGACAGATGATTATGAATGCAATAACATCTTATTTGAGTTAGACTGGCTTAAAAAAACAGCATTGTTTGCTTGTAAAAGGTTAAATCTACCAAACAGAATTTACCCAGCAACTTATATAGGACCTCCATTTGATATCCCAGGACCCTACTTTACATTTCCCTTACATTCTGAGGGCTATTTTACAAAATGTATTTCCTTCTAAAATTAGTTTTGGATTTCATTCTCATTTTTTTCTTTCAAATTTCAAATATCTCTCTGACATCTTCAATAGATACTGGTCCTTATCGGATCGTCATGAATTCCGAATGCCAATTAGCTGGTGCACTTTTTCTTGCGGACAATGTTTTTTTCAAGTGTAAAAGATTGAAAAATGGCTCTGTACCTGGAGGGGAATCAACAGATATTATTCAAGAGCTTCTCTGATAATTTCATAGGCGTTCAAGTAAACACAAAAATTAAGGAGAGTCTGGATCAAGATTTTTGTAATATTTTACTCCTTGAATAGTCCTGTGATATAGAGGCTGTAGACTGGAACATAAATTTCTTGAGTGTCACTAAAATCCTATTTTTTGATATTAGGTAAATAAAAAACCATTTCATGATAGATTTGTGTTGAAAGATATACATCTATAATATTTCAATGATTAGTCACAATTGAATGGTTTATATTCTTAAATGTGAAGGAATAATATGGGTATCAGAAAATAGTTTATTGTCGATTATTGAGGAGCAGCGTCTAATTTATTAGCATAGTCCCAAGTATAACTACTTCAAAGAATGACAGGAGAGATAAAAAAAATCTAAAAATACTGCAATCTGCGGGCAATTTCTTTATTAAAATTTCCGATGCTCTATATATATATATTCTTGTACTCTTGACCTTCTATCTTCTGTCACCATGCCATAATGATCCTGTAATGCTCAATATCTTGATTATAACTAATTTTTAAGTTCAATGTCGCATTCATGGCTAAGTGGAACGCTGCCCGTATGCTATCCAGATCTGAGTTTATGTTTTGCTGTTGATTTTAACTTCATTAGTCGCCTATTTTCGGGGTCAACTATTAAAAATAGGAAAATAATAAATTAACAATAGATAAATGTTAATATTTCAAGTGTATAAACTCTTAAAGGAGAAAAGGTAATTCGTATAAAAATTTGAAGTTAAAACATTGCACCTTACTTCTTCTAAATAGCTACCCCAGAAGTTAATATAATCTTACAGTTGGTACTCGAGACACGAATACTTTCTGAGCATTTCAGTCACATTCTAGCAACTAATTATGAAATCGATCGAAACTTCTGCCATTACTACCAGCTATTCCCAATCTTTCATCATCGTAACTTTAATCGTCACTAGCACAGAAATTTATTTCAGATAACTTCCCCTCAAATGGCACCATGCTTTTACATGAATTATTTTCTCAAAAAATAGGAAAAAATAAATATGTAAATCTCCGCTTTTAGCTATGTTGGTATTTATATGAAACCATGTATTAGAATTATTGTATTTCATTTACTTGTAATTTACTGATTGACTGAGACTGTAGAGCTCGACTTTACTTAAAGGCTTAATCAGCAATGACTAATTTTGACGTAGAATGTATCACTAGTTGTACATAAGTTATCTTGTAAAATAGGGGTGAAAGAGAAGAGAAATACAGAGAGAATTTACATCTTACTAAAGTTTAAGGCCTTAGCCTAAGTGATTCCGTTATACCAACAAGCTAAATTTCCCACGTAGTTACTAGATTGTGTTAAAATGGGTGAGAGATAGTCAATAAAAAATGAAAAACACATAACAATATTGTGAGAATACTGTTCATTTACTTCTCAAAGAGAAAAGTACTGGCGATTCTATTCAGTTATACTACTTAAGTGACTAGCAAGCCTATTCGAACGTTTCTTGAATTTTGATTTTAAACCTCATATGTTTTTTCACAAATCACCAATTCACAAAAATTTTTTGTCATAAAATAATATCTGATTCTGTAGATTTGTATGATTCAAGTTGAATAAAGTGAATCAATAATTAGATAAAATAATCACCATTAAAGGATACGACGCTTTCGAAGTTTTTTGCGAATGAGCCATCGGATAAGGTTTGTATTGATATTAAGAGCCCTTTAGGAGGCCGGTTTTCAATCAGAACTTTTTATTTTACAGAAAATCTACATCAGGCGATATTTTAACACAGAAACTTCCATATTTTGACACCCTGTAATCCCTACCTTAATCAAAGATTTAAGCCATATTTCACATCATTGATAAATAAAATTCTTATAAATCTACACCTCGTATATTCAATGGATTAGTTTCTACCGTGTGGTTTAAACGTAAGAGGTTCTTTCAACACCTTTAATTCAGATCTAAAGAGCTACCTTCGGTACTCAGCGTGCATGACACCCGTCATGTTATTCGTATTAAAATATCTAAAATAAAGACGATAACACTTCAGTAACAAAAAAATTTTTTTTAAATAAATGAATTAATGATATATTTCTAATGGTAATGTCAGCTGTTCTCTCGAAAAACATGTCTTACAGGCAGTTGCCAAAAAAAAAAAAGCCGTAACTTACAGAAAAGCAAAAGATAATAAAAAGTCTAGAGTTTGTTATATAACCCAGCAACTGGTCAATAAATGATTGGAAGTATGTGATTTGGTTAAATAAAACAAAGAAAAAACCCTTTAAAATTAAATGGTAGGTCTTGGCCCTGGAGACATCAAGGACAACGGTAAGGTAAGTAAGTATAAGGCGATATTGTGGAAGACCTCAAACATGGTGGGTGGCCACATCATGATTTGGGGTCCCATGCTTTGGAAGTGGAAAGTAAACTTTTTTTAAATTATATGAAAATATAGATGAGGATCTGTACTTTCGAAGATTGGAAAAAGCTGTTATGTAAGCCCTGGTGTAATAAGACATAAACTCCGAGTTCAATATTATTATGCACGAAAATTTCTCCTAGCATGCCCCCAAGAAGGCAAAAAAACTATCATGAAGGCCGTTTTATCATCATTCTCTTTTGACTAGCCAACATCACTGTTTAATCTTACAGATAAACACTGAAATTACATCAATAAATATTCAAAAGATTTTCCTCATTCTCAAAAAGAGAATCAACAGCTTTGGGGAAAAAGTTCAAGTATCTGAAAGAGTTCTTGACGATTAGTGACAAAAATTGATAGAGATTTCAGGTTTTTATAATGATTCAGTAATCAGAGCATTAGATAGGCACCCAAAATTTTATATTATAAGTTCAAAGCTCTTTCGATTTCTTACTTGCAAAACTTTACCATTTATCTACAATCTTTTAATCGCAATATCTCCACAAGATTTTTGATCCACATTTCTATACTTCAAGCATATGTCACAAAGTAGTTAGTTATTATTCCCTTTGAATAATGTTTGTGAATTGATATTTTGTTGACAAATTTTTAAGGCTTACTAGCGAAAATGACGAGATATTTGAATAGTTTAGCTGATCACTGTAAGGCAGGCCATGAATATTTTTAAGAACATTTATTCTTGACTAACTACTGACTACCAATGATTAACTACTGAAATATGGAATTCCCCAAATGAACAATAAATCACAGTTTAACTATTTGAATCTTTCTCTATTGAAAGTTTTATTACAAGAAGTGAAAATTAAAGATCATAGTAAAGTAAATCTAAGAATTTACTTGCACAAAATTACATTCAAAGATAATGTAATTTATGTATTTATGTATTTTATTTTGAGATTTTAGGGCTTCTTTACCAGGATAAAATCAATTTTTTTTAGAAAGACCAAGTTACTGAGTCATGTAGCTGAGAGTTGAGTGACTTAACTCTTTTTATAACAAAAATGAATTTGGACCCTTGAAGAAATACTTTTGACTTAGGTTTGAAGTCATGTAACGCCAAGTCAATACAAAATTCTTAAAACTTCTCAAATTTTACTAACTAGCCCATTGGATTAGGTTATTAGATAATTATACCACTCGGCACTATTTTTTTTGTGAAAACTTAATTATTATGTGGACCTCAGAAAATATGGCAGAGCGAAACAAATTTCAGAAATTCTGAGTAATATTTTCTTAAATATCGAATTTTAAGAGTGTAAGATTGACCCTACACCCCCTCACTAATATCCATAAATAAATTAAGCTCTTTACAATAAAAATTTAAATGGGGACTAGTATTTATTTTGTCGTTATAGAGTCAAAGACTTTCAAGGACAAGAGAGGAAGGTGTAGTTACTTTTCAGGAAATTTTTCAAAAGATGTTAATAATAACATTTTGATTCAAAATCATAAAAAAAAAAAAAAAAAAATAGAAATTTGAATTCAATCTGAACAACGATGTT